>LR753511.1:10520-31178 GCA_902729485.2 Mus minutoides | reverse complement strand
TTGGTCTTCTCATTGTGTCCTGGATTTCCTGGATATTTTGTGTTAGAATCTTTTTGCATTTAGCATTTTCTTTGATTGTCTTGTCTATGCTCTCTATAGAATCTTCTGTGCCTGAGATTCTCTCTTCCATCTCTTGCATTCTGTTGCTGATGCTCATATCTATGGTTCCTGATTTTTTTCCTATGGTTTCTATCTCCAGAGTTATCTCCTTTTGGTTTTTCTTAATTGTTTCTACTTCCATTTTTAGGTCCTGGATAGTTTTGTTCCATTCCACCACCTGTTTGGTATTGTTTTCCTGTAACTCTCTACGTATTTCCTCTTTAACTGCTTCTAGTTGTTTATCTGTGTTTTCCTGTACCTCTCTAAGTTTTTCCTCTTTAAATGCTTCTACTTTTTTATCTGCCTTTTCCTGTATTTCCTTCTTGTAGTCCTCCATATACATCATGACGAGTGACTTTATATCCATATCCTGTTTTTCTGGTGTGCTGTTGTATCTAGGACTTGATGGGGTGGGTGAGTTTGGATCTGGTGATGCCAAGTACCCTTGGATTCTGTTGCTTCTGTTCTTATGCTTACCTCCTGCCATCTCTAACCAAGGAGACCTGTGGTCCCAAGACAGCCTGGGGGTCCCGCGGAGAGTGCTCAGAGCCCGTGCCCGAGCCCTGGGCTGCTGCGGGCGCACAGGACCAGACTGGAAGGGGAAGGGAGAGTCCGTCCTGGGCTGGGCCTCTAATTCTGTCCGGGCTGGTGACTCAGGTCGCACGGGATTGGGCAAGAACAGATGCTGTGTTCAGCTGCTCCCCTGTGGTCCCAAGACAGCCTGTGGTCCCAAGACAGGCTGGGGGGTCCCGCGGAGAGTGCGCAGAGCCCGCGCCCGAGCCCTGGGTGCCTTTGGTACTTTAACAGAGAAAAATGAATAGGGAACCATCAAAAATTCCCAAACCCTAGCACTTACCTATCTTCTTCCAAATACACTCATTTCAAAAATACAGTTTTCCCTACTATAACCCCTCTTATATTCCCTTATCTGTGCTCTTCCTAGAGAAAAACTCACAATGTTATTGTCCACAAATGCCACACAGTATGATCTGGGGTTCTCTTGGTTCTTTCTCATTCCATTTTCATTTTACATTTCTAATACTATTTTATCATTTCTGTTGTGATCTGCCAGTAAATGTTTTCTTTTTATCATCTTATGCATTATAATTTCTCTCTTTTGTCACATGTTTAAGTTGTTCTGATATATATATATATATATATATATATATATGATAAATATATGTGACATTCTTATATTTAAAATAGCACTATTTTCTTCTCACAGAGTATAATCATAACCTGCTTTATCTGTCTGTCTGTCTGTCTGCCTATCTATCTGTCTATCTATCTATCTATCTATCTATCTATCTATCTATCTATCTATCTGATTTACTTTAAGGAGCTAGTTCATATAATTATGGAATTGACTAAAGTCATGACCTGCTGTCTGTAAGCAAAGAGCAGTAGTATCCTATTGTTCTGATTAGAAGATTCACAGCCCAATTCAAGCACTGAGGCAGATAGCTTCATTTCCTTTTCCTACATTTTTGTTCTGTTCAGATATCGTGAGGTTACCTGTCCACGTTGGGACCGCCAATTTCTTCAGAGCCCATGGATTCTAATGTTGGTCTCATCCGGAATCCCCCTTGAAGTCAAACTGAGAAGTCATGTTTAGTCTTGGCATCTCATATCCTAGTCAAATGGACATATTGATCAACTAGCACCCAAGCTGCCTGTAGAAGCCTCTTTCCACCCACTACTTCTTTAGGTACAATAATTTTCCTCTGGATAGCAACTGGTGTTTTGATAGCAACAGCAAGGTATTTCTTAACAAAAAAGCACTGTGGTTATAATTTTTGAGTAATTATAATGTTAGAAAAATTTATTTAAGGTTTCAAAGCTTATAAGGAAATTAATGATTAAAGGCCTCATTGGAATTCTGACTTCAAAATATGCCTGATTCTTTGGTAGTAGTGCTATTCATGCAAGATTTTCTTGGAAAATCAGCTTCTACCTACTTTAAAATGCCCTGGCTTCTTATTCTCTTTCATTCACTCTATAAAATATTTGCCATGTGCCAACATGTACCCATATACACAAGGCAATGAGCTAAGCCTGCTGGGATACCCCAAACTTAATTTAAAAGACTATGATCACATGGCAGTCAGCCTGCTACACCTGTGGGAACTTTTCAAGTCTCTTTGCCTTTCTTCATCATAAATATATTATTTCTTTTTCTCTCACCTCATTCTACATATCTTCCATTTTGTTTTTAAGTCCTTTCTTCATCATAAATATATTATTTCTTTTTCCCTCACATCATTCTACATATCTTCCATTTTGTTTTTAAGTTTCCTTAAAACTCAGGTCTCGTCTCTATGTGTTTTATTCTGTTCCTTACTTGCCTGCTTTAGGGTTTATTCAAGGACCCTACATGGGTTAATTAGTGTTGCTCTAAATTTACATCAGTTGTAAAATTCATGTGAAATTCCTGAGAAAGAACACACACACACACACACACACACACACACACACACACACACACACACACAGAGAGAGAGAGAGAGAGAGAGAGAGAGAGAGAGAGAATATTGCACACACTGTGGAAAATGGCCAAATGACCTTGATACTAATCCCACTGCATGCCAGACCTCTCAGTGTGCATCTGTGGGATCCAGGCTACACATGGCCTACTTGGCATTGTAGCCTCAGCACATCATGCCACTCTCAGGTGTCAGTCTCCTTTCCTGTTGCCATGGAAAACACCCTGACCAAAAGCAGCTTAGAGGACTGAGAGGGGAAAGGCTTATTGGTTTATACTTTCAGGTCATGGTCCATCACTGAGTGCAAATGGACAGGGACTCAAAGCACAGACCATGGAGGAAATCTGCTTGCTGGCTTGATCTGGGGCTTATGATTATCTTTCTCCCTTATATAGCCCAGGACCACATGGCCAGGCCATGGTACATCCTACATTGAAGTGTTCTCTCCTGTACTAATTAGCAATTAATAACCACTTAGCAATACAGCAACCAAAGAAAGATGATTACTCTGTTGAGACTCATTTTTGCAGAAGATTTCAGGGTGACTCAAGTTGATACTTAATGCTAACTAGGAGATACAGTGCAGTGAAATGGTAGATATATTCACTGAACAATAAATTACCAAGCATGTAAAGATGTAAAGACAGTACTTAATGGTATTTATTGCTCTGGCCTTACTTTGGGAGGCTAGTGAGAACAGTATTTATTTTTCTAGTCTTTAAATGTTTTCTTTTATTGAAAATAGATTTTTCACACATGTATACATACATATATGTTGTGTGTGTGTGTGTGTGTGTGTAGGACTAATACTAAAGAAGAAAGAAATGACGAGGGTCAAGGACAGATGGAGGGAAGGGTAAACTTAGGTGAGGGAAGGATGAAGAGTAATCTTTTGTTTCTTACGATAACTCACACAAAAGACACCGGTAAATGTCGTCCCGTATACCGGATGGGAAGTCTTATCAAACCAACGGGTGTGAGACTCCTTTGGAGCAAACTAAACTTTCATTTACCAGTTGTAAATTGCTTCTGTATCAGGGATGGAGGAATATGCCTACCTCTCTTTTAAGCACTGGGGTCTCATCTAGGTCAAAGCAGTACATGCCTGTGCATGCTACCTTAGTCTCTGTGCCTTTGTATGTTCAGAGGATGTTTATTCTTTAATGCATGTTTTGTCTGCATGTGTATCTGTGTACCATGTGCATACAGTGCCCACAGAGGTCAGAAGAGAGCTTACAATTCCCTTGTTTGGAGGTACAGATGTTTGTGAGCTACCATGTGGGTGCCATAGACTGAAGTTAGTCCTCTGTAGGAGTGGCAAGTTCTCCTAACCACTGAGGAGCAATCAATCTCTCCCTGGTGAGGACTTTTACATGCAAACTTCTATGAACTGTCTTCCTAGTAAACTTGTGCTGGTCGCATTACCTAGGTGTGATACTTGGGTTATTGAAAATTTCCCAAAGCTTTGTTCTTAGCCTGTGGCACTTTGTATAGGCAGTGGAAGCTGCATTGGAGAGGGCTAATCAGAGGAAGGATTTCATTGTATACATGTTCTGCAATATAGTATCACGACCCAGGATTCCTGTCTCTTCTCCTTGGCTGACATAAGTAGGCAGCTTTGCTCGAGTCAAGTTTCCTACCATGATGTACAGACTCTACTTCCAAAAATAAATGGACGTAGTGGCCAAAGATTAGAACTTCTGAAACTGAGTCAAAACCTGTATTCATCTAACAGGTTTAATTTAGAAAAATCACTTGCCATACAACTGTGTTTCTAAGACAGGGAAAACTAATTTAGAAACTGCATTCTCCCTAATGAATCATGTGTTCATTGGGTTTAGGTTTGTTTTTGTTTGTTTGTTTGTTTTTTGAGACAGGGTTTCTCTGTGTAGCCCTGGCTGTCTAGGAACTCACTCTGTAGACCAGGCTGCCCTCTAACTCGGAAATCCACCTGCCTCTGGGTTTAGTTTTTAACTGAGGTAATGATATTCATGTGTGTTCATGTGTACATGCAACTATGTGCTTGTGCAAGAAAGAGTGTCTGTTTTGTTTGTGTGGGTCAGATATCTTCCTCAGTCATGTTCTTATTATTTGGCATTAGGTCTTCCATGGATCCTGAATGTCATAGATTTGATTAGGATAGCTGCCAGGCCAAAGAGATCTGCCTATTTCTGTCCGTTCTCCTCCAGCACTTGAGTTACAAGATGCCTGCTGTGGCTCCTGGCTTTTTAAGTGGGTTCTGGTGATACAGCCTTAGGTCCTCAATGCTTCTGTGCCAAGCACTGTACCAACTGAGTTATCTCTCTAGTATCTGTGAGAAGAATCTTTAACAGAAACTCTACTTCCCTTGTAAATGTGTCTTATAGTATTGTGAACTATGGGGATAATGTTCTATTGTCTTTAGGACTCAGTCATCTGCATAATTGAAATGTTATGCTGTTTTATGGTACTTCCTGCTTCCCTCCCCACAGCCAATGACAATCAACTATTTTACTCTTCGATGATGAACATGGCTTTCTTAGATACTGCCTTAGTCAGCTGCCTAGTGCATAAAAAGTATATGAGATCATTAACCAGGCAGGTGAGGTTTACTTTAATTCAAGGTTTTAGAGATTCTAATCCAATATTGGATCTCTAAAGGGGAGTATGTGACACAGTATACTACCAACTTCACAAGCCACAGAGCAAAATGAAGAGGAGGAACCTAAGTTACAGGGTCCCCACTGGGCAAACATCTGTAGCAACTAAGAATTATAAGGTGCCACAAGATATCCCCTCTTAAAGGGTCCACCAGTGCTCAGTAGCATCTTCTAATAACCCTTGAGGGACACTCATCCATGCTCCAGCTTCTGCTTCATTTGTGAAATCATTTAGCAGCTTTAGTTTTGTGACGTTTGTTTCTCATACAATGTCCCCTAACTTCAGGCATGCTACTATGTGTGACAAGACTTTCTTATGTTTTAATGCTGACCAATAGTTTTATGTACCTGTCCTGGACATGCGGTGATTCCATTTCTTCACTATTATGAGCAATGCTTTAACTAACACAGGAGTGCAAATGTCTTGTTGAGACCCCAATTCAAATTCTTCCAGATATAGACTTAGAAGTGAGATTTCTGGGTCACATGGTAGGGCTGTTATTATTTTTTTTTTTCCGCGAGGGCCCTCCATACTGTTCTGCTCTGGCTGTACAGTTTTACATTCCTCTCAACAGTGTGCAAGGCTTCTGGTTTCCCCGTGTCTCTGCCAGCACATGACCTGAAAATGGTGCTTATATTGTGAGGCACTTTTCCGTTATGGTTCTATTTGCATTTTCCTGGTAATTTTTTAATGATATTTTACATATCTGTTATTTATTTAATTATTTATCTATTTATTTAGTCATGTATTTTTTGTCATCTGTTGGAAAATGTCTGTTCATGCACTCTGGCCCAGCTTTAAGGTGGGCTTGGTTTTGATATTCAACTGTTGTATTGCCATGGATTTGCCTCGTTCTTCCTATACGACTGACTCCATTTTGGAATAGATCTCTTCTATCTATCTCATGTCTATATTTTCAGCATCTAAATCCTCTTTTGGTGACAGGTAAGGTAGAGACATAGAATGAGGGCTATTTATTGAAATCCGCCAAAGGGGATGGTGTCTTAACTTTACTAGTCCCCTTTTCTGTGTGTGATCCGGACTGTTCTGAAGAGCAGATTCTAAAGGCAACTGTTAGAGCCAGCTAAACTGAGAAACCAGTTTGAATGAGAAGGCCATGAAATATTGTCTAGAAGCTGCAGACTGTGGAAGAAGAGAAGATCATAGGGACAGCATCCACGGATGATGCTATAAAAAAATGTCAAGGCCAGAGTCCAAGAGGAACATCTTTCATTAGGGGTGAAGGATGATAGAATAGTGGCACTTAGAACTATTAGGAAAGGAGGGCAGGCAAAGCTTCAGAATCCAGTCAAGATTTTTTTAAAATAGAGTTTCTGATCTAGAACACAGGACAAGAGAGAACTATTAAGCATTTATGCATAAGTGTCAGATTGAATAGCTGATTCAATTCAGGAATTCTTACAATATTTCATGCAATGTAAAGATCAACATTAATTTCCAAAATTATGTCTGATTGTAGACCTTTTGTTAATCATGATGAATAGCCATGAACTTAATATTCTGAACTGAAATGGAGAACTATTTGGCAATTGACAGATAATCCTAGACTACACTCTGGTGGTCTCAAGGTAGGAGGCACTACACCTGATCATATTTATTATCATCATTATTACCATCATCACCATCATCACCATCAACATAGTAGTATTTAATTTCTCATGTGATTTGAACAAAAGTGGCAGGATTTTGAGCTATTTGTATACATGACCTCACTTAACCTTGTTTTGAAAGATTTGGGAGGCTTTCCCAGAAAAAGAGTGGGAAAGCAAACAAAGAAAAGTTCTTAATTCTAGGAAGGGGTGACGTGTCCACATTTTGATCTTCCTTCTTCTTGAGTATCATGTGTTTAGTAAATTGTATCTTGGGTAGTCTAGGTTTCTGGGCTAATATCCACATATCAGTGAGTACATGTTATGTGAGTTCTTTTGTGAATGGGTTACTTCACTCAGGATGATGGCCTCCAGATCCATCCATTTGCNTTATGCAGACTTTATATGCCCCAAAACAGGGGAACGCCGGGGCCAAGGGGTGGGAGCGGGTGGGTAGGGGAGCAGGGCCGGGAGGGGGGGAGGATTTAGGGAACTTTCTGGATAACACTTGAAATGTAAATGAAGAAAATATCTAATAAAAGTTGAAAAAAAAAAAAAGAAAAGTTCTTAAAACTACTATAGGTAGAAAAATGGTAAACCAGTGCAAGCTCTCACAAGGGAGAGCGAGGCAATTAGAGGAGATGTAACGAGTGGGCACACAATTTTAGCTGTTAAGGAAATTTCGATGTAATACTTAATCATCCACAGCTTACAGCAGCCCTGGATAACAGTAAATTAAACACAGTAAGTGTGCCTGCTATGCCCTTTCCAGAGACAAGTAGGTCATGAGGGCTGTCATCTAATTAATGGTTTAAGCAATTGATAGATTTCAACTCTAGGTTGATGGTTGAGAAATTGTGGCTCTATGGGAGGAAGGCTGTATGGGAAAGGGGATCCTTAACGACTTTTTTTTCAGGGCATACACGAGCCCTGGCTCATTCCTGTTACATTCTCCTTTCTTCTTGTCTTCGATGATACTAGGAGCCTTCTCTGCTGCATGCTCCTACCATGAAGCCAGCCTCCCTGTAGCCCACAGCAAAGGAGCCAACCAACCATGAGCTGAATCCTAGGAAAACACATGTTCAAATAAAGCTTGATTCCTTTGCAGTACTGCTCTCAGTTGTTTGTTACAATTAAAAGAGAGAAAAAGATAGATAGATAGATGATAGATAGATAGATAGATAGATAGATAGATAGATAGATAGATAGAGATAAATGGACACACTTACTAACACACTTTCCATCAAAAGGACATGCCCTATTTCAGAAGAAATAAGTTAAAAAAATTGGCAGTTAGAGACATCTTTTTAATGTCAATACATTTCAATGAGTTTTTGTGAAAGATGATCCAAATTTCATGCTATTGAACAAAAAAGCATTAATAGACTAATTTCATGGTTCTAACAACAGAATATAAAAAAGCATCCAAAAAATTGTGGAAGACAATTAATAAATTGTGCCTAGTCAAGAAGATAGCAGGCTTCCTGGATGAGAAGAAATCGTTAGTGTGGACAGAAATAATTTCACCAGTCTCTGAAGGTACACAGATATAGTCACCATTGAAACTGTTTTAAGAATCCTTATGTTTTTAATCTCACAGACAAAACTAAATACATATAAATAAATTCAGCTGTATGTATGTGTTGGTCTATTTTTAGCTATAATTTATGTGTGACTACAACAGCACAATAAACACCCAGGTTAATATTTCAAGGTAAAATAGAATGAACATACAGAAAGTACTTAAAACACTGACTTATTGATTGTCTTTTCTCACATGAAAATCCTTAATTTGTTGTGTGTGTGTGTTTGCACCCATGCACATGCATATACATGCATGCAGGCATGCAGAAGCCATAGAACTCTTGAGAGTCTGTCCTTTCCTGCTACCTTTTAAGGTCAGGAGATCGATCTCAGTTAGTCATGCCAGCATGCAAATGCATCTGCCCACTGAGCTGTCATAACTGCCCAACACCTTCTTACAACAAAAAACATAATTAATGAAATATAAAGAAAACCAAAGTGGGGATTCATTCACACGTTAGATTCTATATATGTGCACGAATATATGTATATATTCACATGTACACAAGCACAAATATGAAAACTATAAACATATAACAATGGGAGATATATTATACCTTCATACAGATTTAAAATATGAATAAATGTTACAAAGCAAAATAATACTATTGATAACATTTATTGATATATGCATAAACTCCAAATTCCAAAATGTGCACATACACACACACACACACACAAACACACACACACAAACACACACACACCACACACACACATCATACCATTTTAAGTAAAAATAACCAAGTTAAGGCTGGAGAGATTGCTCAACAGTTAAGATCACTGATTGCTCTTCAGAGGTCCTGAGTTCAATTCCCAGAAAACCACATGGTGACTCATATCCATTTGTATGGGATCCAATGCCCTATTCTGGTGTGTCTGATGACAGAGACAGTGTACTCATATACATAAAATAAATAAATAATTCTTTAAAAAATAACTAAGTTGGTTGTAGGTAGTTTTTTATCTATCTTATTATCAAGAATTTAAGCCAACACTCCTGAAATTTCTTTGTTCTGGGGACTTTTCAAGAACATCTGGAGAAAGTGCTGACTGAATAGAATATTCTGGAGTAAATGTAGCATATTCATTGACAACCATTTAGTGTCCTATTCACGTTGACTCAATACATCCTCTTTTTAACTTTTTATTTCCTTAGAAAATCAATAGGACTTTTACCAGCAAATATGAAAAGGAAGGAACAGCTCTGCTAACTTCTAAGCCATGAAAACAATCAGAGCATCTAAATTGGAAAATATTTCTGTTATAGTCAGAGTATTTCAAAATAATGACATAATATGTCATTATTTTATATGTTGATATATAATCAAAATTATGATATATATTCAAAATCTAGAATTATGATGATTATGTGTGTCTTATACAAATGTAAGTTTAAAAGATTACAAAGATTTAATCAAATATGTTATTATTTTCCCAATAGTGTGGTATTATGTGATCTTTTAAAAGTGATTTTGTATATAAAATTGTAACTTGTAAAAAGTTACAAAATGGTGGGTCAAAATTATTCAGGAAACAGTATATCCACAGGCAGAGATCTAGAAGCAGCGTAACCTTGATCTTGTTTTCCCCTCGCACACTGTTTCCCGGTTAAACATTATTGCCTGCATCTGTTTGAAAGCTAGCCTGGTACCCTTCCTAGTCTGACTTCTTTGCATCACAATGACTGAAATCACCACTAAAACTTTGGAAAAGGTTACAGAAAACTCATTTCATCTATTACACAACAAAACGTATCCACCAGAATCACAGATTCATTTGAATTATAGCCCGTTGTGATGTTTGGACTCTTTCTGCTGGCCATCTTGCTTTCTAGCTCAGCTAACCTCACATTTCTTAGTATTTTCTCTTTGGTCTGGCATTTTTATCTAGTGAGGTTTTTTTAGGACAAATTGAGCATACAAGATGGTAAACGTTTTTCCTGCAGCAATTAATTTAGGCCTCTTAAGTTTGTCTCAAGCGTATCACTGCTCAGGCTTTTGCAAAACCCAGTGCCACCTTCCCCTAGCTAGCTACAGTTTCCCTCCTATCTACCCACTTCTTTGTATTACCTGTTTCCTTGTCTCACTGGAGTTTCTTGATATCAAGTACTTATCCCTATTTCTATGTTCAGTTTCAACTGTGTACCAGATAATAAATAGTAGGCACCAAGTATTACCTGAAGAAAAGAAAATAGTTAAAAACTACATCCCATAGGCTACACTTTAAAGACAACTAGAAATGCTGCTGTTTTCTTTTGAGCCCCATTGCACTTGGGCTATTTCTCTATTACAATTTACAGTGTTCTGTCTTATACAGTGCACACACATATGNTTTCAACTGTGTACCAGATAATAAATAGTAGGCACCAAGTATTACCTGAAGAAAAGAAAATAGTTAAAAACTACATCCCATAGGCTACACTTTAAAGACAACTAGAAATGCTGCTGTTTTCTTTTGAGCCCCATTGCACTTGGGCTATTTCTCTATTACAATTTACAGTGTTCTGTCTTATACAGTGCACACACATATGGGATGCATGTGTGCATGTCTATGTGTGTGTTTATCTGTATGTGTATTCTCTGCTAATTGAGTTTATGAGTCTGAGGAGCTAATCTTAGGTCCTTTTTTTTTTTTTTAAATCTATAGCTCTCAGTAAGACCCTCAAAAGTAGGGAATCAATGTACATTCATTGAATGTTGAATGTGCCTGACTGATAACCATGATTAAGCAATAATCTCGTCTATATTTTAGTCATGTGTTAGATGTACTAGAACTAAGGTCTGTGTTTTTAAAATGAGTTCCCAGAAATACCAGTGGACCGTGTTTTTCTTACCATGTTTGTTTTGGGGGAGTAAACACATGTATGAGACCAGTATGATACAATAAAGTGATTACTGCTTCTCAAATAGCGTTAGAAATGTAATTGTTATGTCATTTAAATAACCAAACTGGAATGTATAGGATGTTCTCAAACACAGCTTATATTTTTCTATTAATACTCCAATGCTTAGTCTGATGACCTTGGTGGGTATCAGATGTTGAAAACTGAAATCATTGTTCCAAGTTTTGAAATTTTCTCAGAATCTCCTGCCAAGATTCGGTCAGACTTGCATCATAGTCATCCCAGACTGTAAGAATGAGAAAAATCTTGTACGATGCTCATGCTACGTTTTAGGGAGGAGACTAATCTTGGAATCATATTTAAATGCATTTATTTGAACCAGCAAATGATACTCATTAGACCAATAGTTCTCAACCTTCCTATGCTGTGACCCTTAAACACAGTTCCTCCTGTTGTGGTGACCCCAGTCATTTGTTACCACTTCATAACTGTAATTTTGCTACCGTTAGGAATCGTAATGTAAATATGTGATATGCAGGCTATCTGATACTTGACCCCCATGGAAGGATGTGGAAGCTTCTAAAGGGAGGCAACACACAGGTTGAGAAGAGCTGCCTTAGGGCAAACAGGCACCATCAATGTGAAACCTTAAATGTATTTTATCTCTAGTGCTCGCACCGAGGTATCACCATGTGCATGAGAGCAATGCTATACTCAGTGTTTGAAGTAGTCTATGAGGATGGTCTCTGGAAATCCAGTATCTATAAAACTTTAAACTACAATATTTTTACCATGTACTGCATTCTGCTCATCTAAAATAAGGTCAGAATTGCTTCGGGATACAGAGCAAAATTAGCACTCATTCAGAAGCATAACCACGTCGTCTTCCTTTATTCTACTGGAATGCACACAGCTACGTCCTTACACTATCTTTCAAAATTAGCAACACAGAATAATGGCACAAAACTATCTTAATCACTGAGTATTTGCTCTTTGGTGAGAACTTTATATACATCACTTAACTAACTATGAGGCTCAGAGAGGGTAAACATGCTAAGAATTAAAAGCTTAGATGTCAGCCTAGACAAACAGAGCATGAATTCTTCAAACTTTAGCCATTATTCAGATCAGCATGCTTGCTTCATAAGACCAAATGCTCATGCCTAAAGTGCATTGATAATTTGTAACTATAACAACTTTTTAAAATATCTTATTTGCTTTCTAGTTTCTTAATACCTCTGATCAGTATGAGTTAAATGCTAACTAAGTATGACTTTATTTACTAGGGCTCCCAGAATTATTTCACGAAATAATTGAGTGGTTCTGCTGTACACTGTTTTTAAGTGTATGGTACTGTCTTAGTCATCCTTTCCCTGCTGTGACAAAATACTGGAAGAAAGTGCTATATGGAAGGAAGAGGCTACTGGGGCCCTTAGTGTAGTGCTTACTTATTTTATTAAATTTTTGGTTACTGGCCACAGTGGTACGTAAGGCATGGTGACAGGAACAGAATGCTTTAACTTGAGTCTATGTGAGGAGGAGAGAGACAGATGTTGTAGTCTCCTAATGTTCCCATTCTTATATGGAATGGTGACACCCACACTTAGAAACATAACTTCAGTTGACAGAATCTAGAAAATTCCTCATATATAGCCTTAGAGTCTTGTCTTCTAGGTGATTCTAGATCCAGTCAAGTTTAACCCTTACCTGTTCACTTTATAGTTTTATTAAATGACATTGTCTTTTTTTGTACTAAGACCAGAGAAGAAATAAATGTAGGAATCATTTTATTCTGAAGTGCCCAGGTGACAAACAGCTGTGGATAAAATCTAAAATATCAGCCTGTGTAGACTTTACTCCTGTTGTCTACAGCCATGCTATTAAATGAGAGTTCCCTGAGACATCTGAGGGGGTAACAAACAGTAGACTGAAAAATATTATAACATTTCTTGACCTCAGATTTCATTAGAGTTTTAAGTCAATTTTATCCTTGAACTCTTAAAAGGCATTCACCATCAATAAGAATAGAAGAGAGGGAGAAACAAAACATAAAACAGGTTGTAACCCAGAATAGCTGAGTTCATGTTGCCTGTCACAACAAATGTCAATGAGCAGAGACAGGAGTTGTATCTCCAAGCTGTGCTTTATTCAGAGAGCAGCATCCTGGAAAAGCAGAAGCTCAATTTCCCCCAATATCTTCCTTCGTCTTCTCATCTCCAGTTACCACCTCTCATAGGAAATTAGAACAAAGTTACCCGATATTGAAAAGTGTAATGTCATCCATCTGGACATGTGGCCAGCCTTGTCATACCTTGCAGAATGTTGGTTCTTTTTCATTTTGTGCATTTCCTTCTTCCTCGTCTCTTTGTTCACACACTCACAAAAGCCCATTGAGCTTCACCCTCCTCTCAAGATGCTGCTCAGGTCAAAGTTTCACTTGTAGCAAACAAACCATTAGCACAGTGCACTGCTGAGCTATTGATGGTGTGTATGTACATGTTCTCTTTAATGCTTTTAGAATATGGAGTATAAAAACACTTCTATACAACCTTTGTGTTCACTATCAATATCAGCCACAAAGAAAGAACTGTTTTTTCTACCCAGTCTGACTGATTCTGCAGCAGGTCAGGTAAAATCGCAATGATTAGTATTGTCATGTTTAGAGGATCTAGAGTTTTCTGAAAGATAAGCTTCTGGGCATGACAGTGGGGGACTTTTAAAGCTAGGTTAGCCTGTAAACACATTTGGGAAGAAATTTCTAGATTGGTCTCTGAAAATGGCTATAAGAAATTATCTAGACTGGATTCATTGAAATGGGAAGACACAGCCTGAATGTAGGTGGAACTATTCCCTAGGCTGCGGTCACGGACTCCATGAAAAGGAGAAAGTGAGCTGAGTGTGGATAATCACTACTCTCTTTCCTAATAATGCATCCTGTGAATATGACCAACTTCCTCAAGCCCCTCACACCATAAGTTTCCTGACAGGATGGACTGTACCCAGGAAATAAGTGGAAATAAATCATTTCTCCTTTAAATTGCTCTTGTCATTTTTTTCTGTCATGACAACTAGTACATTAACTAATACAGAATATATTATGTCAAGTTATATATGGGTGTCTTGCTACTCCAGGCTTAGTCTATGAAAGGGATCATTAGTGTATTACTGTTACATACAATACAGTGACCAACCCATCATTTAACACTTCTAATTGATATTTGCAAGTCCTTTTATGGTTTTGAAGTGAATGTATGCTTCATATCCCAAGCATAGCATGACCATCATTATTATGGGGCAGACCAACTGGAGTGACCCATAGAATTCCTTGTCACACAGCTCTAGTCAGGACAAATGAACAAATCAATCCAGTGTCAGGTAGTTCTGAGTTCACGTAAACAGGGCTGTTAACATTTCCAGCTGCCATGATGTAGCTTTCATGAGTCAACACCCACACAGGGTTGAGACTTCCTAGTGATGTAAACAGCTGTTGAGTCACTCATGTTTCTCCAAGTAGCCCCCAACAAACACATTAGTTTACCAAAATGGATGTGGACAGAATGCTTGCTGTGGCCTGTTAATGTCCCATCTGGGCTAAAGATGTTTGTTCATGTTTCCCCGAGAGAACATCCTTCTTATCATAGGGTTTCAAAGCTAAGAGAGAGACAGCAGAGGTCATATGACTCATAGATCAGGAAATGTGGGTCCGAAATAGTCGAAGTTTCAAAAGATAATGGCTAACAAGTAGCAAAGCAAGCCTACAAGTTATATTTGGAGTTTCTTGTCTGATAAATGCTATCAAATCCTAGCCAAACTAAATTAAAAGTATTATAGGGAAACCAACCTTCTTTAATATAAAGTAAAAAAAAAATGAAGGAACTATAGTTTGTAGAAATAAAAAGGCATTGAAACAACACCTTTTCATGTAGCAAATAATGACTTTTATTTTTTAATTTACCACTGAGGTCTATTAGCTATAAATATCTCTCCTGAGCAGTAATCCTATGTTGTTCAGATATTTTTGCTATGACACACATACTATACATGGGGAATTATTTAAAAGCAAAAAAAAATTTTGGCTCACAGCAGCAATGTTTTCATCCTACCCTTGACTTGCTCTGTACTCTGGGTTTGCAACAGACAAAAGAGCATGATGTGAGAAAAATGCAGCACAGATGCTTCTCACCTCATGGAGGCATGGAAGTAAAGAGAGGGACTGGGAGGGCCTGAGCCATGAGTCGTTTAGGACCCAGCTTCTCACTGTCTATCACCTCTCTAAGCCACCATCACAGTATAAGTTCATCAGGTCATTACTACATCGATTAGGTAAGAAACTTCAAAATCTAAACACCTCTGAATGATTAGATCCTCTGGGTAGGGACCAAGCCTTTAACACATATCCAAACCATAGCAAACTGTCTTCAAGAATGTTTAAAAGTCGAAAAAAGTAGAGAAGTTTTGGAGAATGAGGGATTCCTAGCAATTGTTTCTCTGACAACAGACTGGGGATTAAACTTTTTTTTTTCTTACAAAAAAGGCAGAGTGGATGCTCAAAATAGTCTGAAACTAACTGAAGCTTGCTAGACTCAGTAAGCATGTTTTCCTGACTTCATGTCTTTAATGCCTTCATTAAAACTTTGTTTACTTCAGACAGAACCTTCTACATTATGTCAATATTTTAAGAACAACATTGGAAAGAAATTCTGCCTTTCAATGATTTCTCTCCCTAATTAATATTTGAAAGAGAGAATTCCATAACCTGCCAAGAAAAAAATTCTATTGCTAAACACACATGCTTGCATACACTCAAAAACCCAATGTATTATCCTCAGAAAACACAGCAAGGGCTCTCAGGGGCTCTTGTCGCTGTACCCCTTTCTTCCTTCTCCTTTGTGACTAGTCTGGCCAGTCTCCATGCAAGAAAGTTCACACTTGCCCAAACCACAAGCATACTGAACCTTCAAGCTTCGTTTTATTAACACGATTTTGGAACGCAGATTGAAGGGGTGCTCTAATATCTGGGGCTTAATATGTGCTATATACCCCTTTCTTAAATAAAATTAAGGAAGTCCAACTGATACCCAGTTGAGAGGGTGCCAGAACCGCCTGGCCTTGTGCCTAGAAGCAGACTGTCAGTAATGAAGTGGAAGGGATCACAGAAGCCTATTGGGAAACCATGGTAGGGTTTGAGGAGGAGGCTGGTGGGAGAAGAGAAAAAGGAACCACTTAGGAAATCCTGCAAAGGAGGTGGGGGACTAGGGCCTTAGAAAGGCCCCTGATAGGCAGGTGGTCTCTTTGCATGTTTATCTCAGTAAAATCCAATTTCCAAATCTTTGAGGCCTGCCTGTCATTAAGTTTTGTAAGCATAGTATTATGTTTTCCTAAATGTAGGCAATTTGCCATCTAAAAATTGCTGGGCTTGTGTGTGGAAAAGAAGAGTAGCTGTTCAAGTGAGCTACCTCATTTTCTCTGTGTGTGGGAATGTTCTCCTGAGTGGCCTTTTGCAAGTGAATCTTACAGTTTAGACTTGGTTGCCATGTGACTGAAGCGTCAAATTACCCATTAGAAGAATGTGCCTTCCATAAACAGAGGAGACATGATTTTTCTCAGGTTGGAATCTGGTCTTCTATTTCATTAACAGCAGGCAGCTTTTCTTGACATGCTCTCCCTCCCTGCTCATAGCTGGAACTCTAAACAAGATGAACAATTCTCCTTTACTGCTGAGTTTTGAGTTTCCCCATCTTTCTGTTCCATCAGTTTCTATAGCCCACAGTGAAGCACCCCTGTTTTCCCTTAGGAAGCCGCACAAATAAATACCAGATAGACGTGCATACAGAAGGTAGACATTTGGCATTTTCTGTAATTTGAGGAGGTTTAAAAAAACATATTTAATCAAAAATATAAAATGCTCACAATTAGGCTAAGAACATTATTTTTAAAAACACAAATGATTCTTAGTGAATGATATTCATAATCTTTTTATACTATTATTAGCTGGACCAAATATTAATATTAGCTGGAACTTATTTTATTCTATGACTTTCAGTTCAGCAAACATCAAAGACATTTTATATTTAAAATACAATTTATTTACTTTAATGGGCTCTAAATAAATTCTTGCCCTAATAAATATGCTAAATAAATACTCATACCTAGACATATTTTAGACATCCAGACTGGGTTTGGTAAAGGCAGACTGTCTCTTGTGATGAGTACTAGAAGTAGTTGGTAATAGTTAAGTAAATGTGTTGATGAATGAGTCCAGTGGATTTCTTGTTCGAAAAATGTGTTTATGAACAGTAGAGCACATTGGCAGCACCATAAAAATACTGAAAAAATGTTTCAGCAAGGTGAGGGACAAACTAAGATTCATAGGGGAGGCTTCCCTTAGCTTGATTGTTGAACCTTATTAAGGAAACTTGTAAGAAAGGGCCATGAAAATTTCGATTGAAGAATAGAAAAAGACCCATGAGAAAAAGTGTGGTCCTGTTGGGAAAATGAGTAAGGCAAAGCCAGGGATGAGAGACAGTTTGGGATCTGAAACAGCCTTATCAGTGCCTTGTAAATGCAAAGGAACAGGAACACTATTCAAATAAGCAATAGGGGCTGGGGGGGGGATCATGGATGTTTTTACCTAGAAAACTTAAACATTTTCCACTGTACAACTCTTAAATATTCCCCAAAGGTCCATAGGTTGAAGGCTTGATCCTAAACCTGTGGTACTTGGGAGGTGCTGGAATCTTTAACACATGAGGCCAGAGGGAAGAAGTTAGCTCGAAGGAGATGTGCCTTTAAAGGTGTGTTGGGTTTCTGTTGCTATGATATGACTTTATGACCAAAAGCAACTTGGGGAGAAAGTTTGTTTGAGCTGGAGCTTGCTGTCCATCTTCCATGGAAGTCAGGGCAAGAACTCACGTCAGGAGCCTGGAGGCAGAAACCGAAGCAGAAGCCATAGAGGAGTGCTGCTTATTAGCTTGCTCATCCTGCTTTTTTAATATCACCATCAGCTCAGGGTTGGCAGTGCCCCCACTGAACTGCTGCCCCCCCATCAATTATTATTCAACAAAATGTACCATAGGTTTTCTCATGTGAAAATCTGGGGATGGGTTCTCAGTTGAGAGTCCTTTCCAAATGACTCTAGCTTGTGCTACATTGAAAGAAACCTAACCAGATCAAAGGGGATATTGCAATTAAAAAACTGAGCTTTCTGGATGCATTATAAATGTAAAGGAACGCTGACATTGCTGATGAAGTAACTGAGGGTTATGAATACTCGTACTGTGAAAATGTGAACATTTATTAGCACTGTACAGCTCTTCCATGTTCCCCAGGGGCTTATAGATTAAAGGCTTACTTCCAAGCTTGTGGCACTTGGGGAGAAACCCCACCCCTACTTCGTTCCTTTCCTTACCACTGTTCAAAAAGAAGGATCCTTGCCCCTCACTATGGGTCCTCTCTGTGCTGTGCTGCTTTGCCATAGCCCCCAAACTATGCACAAACCTGGTATGACTTAAAAGCCCCTACAACTATGACCTCCAACTTACCTTTTCTCTTTATAAGTTGATTTATCTCTTAGCAATCAGAAGCTAAGGAGCACAACACAGCTGTTATAGTATTAATCAAATTACATTACTGGAATACCCAGTTTTGAGATATAATGAGAATACTAACTGGCTCTGAGGTAAAGGGTAAGTCTTTGCAGAACAGGAAAATCAGCTTGGATTTGATGCATATCATTGTCATAAGATTTTGTGGGGCCAAACGTATTTTTCTTGGTTCTCTGATATGTTATTAAAGGTATTTTCAAATATTTTCTGATCCCATGAATAGCACACAGCTGGCTAAGACTGGGGGCTTATAAGGTAGAGAGCTTTCAGCAGCTGGGACAAAGGTCATCAAGAAGAGGTAGGGCCTTCCTTTGTTAAAAGATGGGGGTGTATAGAGAAGAAACACCTGGAAGTATAATCAGGTGAGAAAGGATGGTGTTCTTCAGACACAAAGCAAAAGTACGTATGATCACATCTCAAATAACTTTGTTGTGTTTCTGTCCTTTGTGTCTTTTAAAACCACGGTTGTGCACTGAAATCTCCCCATGGTGGCAAAGAGCAGAGACACCCACACAACTGAGTCAATTCCTTTCAGACATTATGCACCTCCTGCTTCCTTTGCATTGTTCTCAAAGATGGCTGTTTTTGATTTCCCATGATGAAGAACTAGAAAAGGCTCCTCTATAAACTGGAGGAGAAGTGCAAAGCATCTCCTTTAGGGAAGGCTGCTCAGTGCCACCGAGGATTGGATTCAATGCTTTAGAAGCTTTTTCTTTTCTTTTCTTCTTTTTTCAGATGAGGAATTATTAGAAGGTTATTGCAAGTAGTTGAATGGAAAGGCAGTTGTGCAGAGACTGGGGATAAGTACTCATTTACTGGGACTGAGTATTAGTACATTCAATCATTTGTTCTGTGTTCTTGGCAATGCAATTCAGTCCTTTATCTTTTGTTAAAATGGCCCTCAATAATATATGATTATTCAGATGCATAGGGATAAAACATGCATTACAGAGTAAGTCTGTGCAGCAGTCATTTCTTGTAGCAAATCTAAGGTCTCTCTTGCTTTGTGTCAGCACAAGAATGCACGATAAGGCGTTTGCTTATTTGCATATAGGTTGGGGTATTTTGTTTTTTTTGTTTGGTTTAATTTTGGCTACTTATATTAAAAAAAAAAAGAAACACAGGCATATCACCAAGACATCTTTTTAGCAAATAAAAACTTATGGAAAATAATCAATGTCATTATTTTTAAGAACAATTCTATAATGTTGTTTTAAATTTAATTACTATTAAAATGTTTTTAAAGGTTGTATCCCTGCAATACATGTCATCCATACTTGTGAGATATTTTTAATAAAATCAATCTATGTAAGTTACTTTGAAAGAATATTCTAGAGATCACCCCCTCTATAGCCCTAAGATAGAGGGATTTTTGTGAAAGTAATATCTAATTTCATTTTATGCACCAATTTTCAAGATTGGCTCTAAACTCTCAGTGGGAAAAATCACTGTCAACTGTTTGTATTTATTTTTACTCTTACAGTAATGTTACAGCCGAAAGCTACCTCAACATTCCTTTAAACCTGTTATTTGTGGTGATTACTGGGTATTAGGAGCACAGGAAAAAGAACCTTTGAATAAGGATCAAGTAAACTATTGAAAGAGTTAAAGGGAGCATTTGTGCAGCTCAATCCAAAGGATGGTCCCAACGACTGCGGCTGCCAGGGATCCATCCCACAATCAGTCACCAAACATAGACACTATATCATATGCCAGCAAGATGGTGCTGAAAGGGCCCGGATATAGCGGTCTCGGGGGAAAACATACCAATCCCTGGCAAACATGGAGGTGGA
>LR753511.1:0-10420 GCA_902729485.2 Mus minutoides | reverse complement strand
AGTCTTGGTGATATCATTATTAAACTGAAACTCCTGAGGTTGAAGTTGTCTGGACCACTCACTACAAATGCTGGTTAGAAAAGGGTCCGTCCAGATGTAAACTCCCACAGTTACCAGCAACAATGCCAGGCAGCAGTGAGATGTCTGTGGGCTTCAAAGTACAAGAGTATTTTAATAATACGATTTGAGGGAAAGGAAGTTTCTTTCCTCAAGTCCACAATCTGTATTGGCTATAGATAAGAGCATTGAGGACTTTGGAGTTTGGGGGGAAGTCTTTAAATAACAAGAAGTATTTTTTGTTGTTGTTAGGAATTGATTGGAAGTAGTAGATTGGAAAGTTTCTATGGAGACGAACAGGGGTGTCTGGTAGTCACTGGTGCTGAGATCAAATTCAAGGTGTCAACATGCTTTTAGGATGTGAAACTATAGTTGTCATCTTCAGCCAATAGAGGATGAATTTCCTTATTTTTCCTTTCCTCCATCCTGTAGCCACTGGAATTAAAGTTTTAATATCTAAATAATTTTTTCATCAACATCATTATACAAAAGCAAGGATCTGCAGTTTAGATTGTCCAATCATTTTCTAGCTTCAATATTATCTAGGACAACCTTTGTTTTTCTTCCTATAACTTAAAATGTTATTTGCATATTACTTATATTAGTAAGACTTCTTTAAGATGGAATTTTATCTTTCCACATTATTAATGTAGTTTAAAATAAAGACTAAGGGGCTGGAGGGAGTCAGTGACTAAGATCACTTATTACATGGATACTGGTAGATGAATACTGATACTGGTACTCGGATTGCTCTGGTTGCATACGTGATCTTAACCATGCCCTCCCTCCAGCTCCTTAGTCTTATTTTTAATGGCTTTTTTAACATGCCTTTCTGTCCTTGGGATATAACAACTTTAAATTAAGAAAACTACTTTCTTGAGTGTAGCTATTTATTTCAGAAGTAAGAACTGACCTATATTTCTAAATAATGTTCAAATATTTCAGAAAATAATTAAAAATCCTCAGGAAGACTTACTTTCTCATTAGTACTGCTTGGTTCATTTTTTATTTTACTTGTAATTCATTCTAAGGTCAAACGTGTGTATGCTAACTTCATTATAAACCAATGTCTCAGCCTTTTTAATGATTAATGCAACAGGGAATGAAGTAAGCTGGGTCTCTGGACTGGTTCCGGTACCAGGTCTGTCCCCTGAGTATCATGTGATATATGACAAATTATTTAGCCACTTTTGTGTTAATGTTCCCAAATTCTTAATGACCTTAGTGCTTGCTAATGTCTAGTTCTGTTGTAAATTTTATCTGGGATATTTTTATACTTGAAATGTTTGTTTTCCCCAACAATGCTAAATCAGGTTCAAGGAAATTACAGTCATTAGAATTTTTTTTATTACAGTCAACAAAGGTAGAAATATGGTAATATGTATAAAAGCAATTTGAAAAAGTTTAAACTACCTGAATATAATTCATATTATTACTGTGATTTCAAGGCAATGTTACTCACATATTCCTTATTGTATGTTATATTTGACACATATTGAACATTTTCATGTTTCTGATTTATATATTACTAGAGAAGGAAAATGAATGTCAAAATAGCTTTGTGTCATGGAAGAAAATGCAAATGACTTTTTTTAAACCATAGCTTTTTCTGAGAATCTTTCTCTGCCCCACTTGGTTCATGTAATCTGCATTTTAAGGGACTTTATCCCATCTTGGTCCTAGGCTATCTCTAATTATCACACTACCAAAGGTTTGCATTCATTGCATTTGAAACTCTGACTGGACCTTGTGAATGAGGTAAGCATTATGTCATATTAGCTCAAGTTCTAATAGGCTGTCAATAATTATAAATCTAGGTGATTATTGTACAGCATACTAAGGAGCCATTTAAGAAACTCAGGACCTAAATATATGGCTTAGCTAGTAGAATGTTTATCTAGCATGCATGAAGTCGAAGGTTCTATCTCAGAAGCATATAAACTGACTGTGGTAGCTTGCCTGTAATCCTGGCATATGTATGTGATCAGGTATATTAGAAGATCCAAGTCATTCATAGTTACATAGTAAAGAATCGGAGTACAGCTTAGACTACTACTCAAGACCACATCTTGAGTTGGGTGGGGGTAGAGAACAGGAGGAGTAGTAAGAGGAGGAGAAGAAGAAGGAGGAGGAAGAAGACGAAGAGGGGGAGGAGAAAGAGGAAGAGGGGGAGGAGGAGGAAGAACCAAAAGCAAGAACAAGAACAAGAAACAAGAATGACAGAAGAAAAGGAAGTTCTTTTTGTTTTGTTTTGTTTTGTTTTAATTTTAGGATCAGAGTTGAGAACATTGTCAGCCCTGACCTCATTTTGTGGCTTAATCAGGCCACTCTTTCCTGTCCAAATCTTTGTGATCACTGCTGTGCAGCTTCTGACTTAAAAGCTTTTTCTGTAGCTTTCATATCAGATTGTGTATGTTTCAACTGAAAACTTACTTTCCTCATGACCTTCTCTGTTCACATCATCCGAAACAGCCTTGCTATTGCATTTTAATGTGTTTATTTACTTTTTAGTTTATTATTATTTTTTTATAACCATGCCTGACCAGCTTCTTTTATTGAGGAGGGATGTGGGTAAGAACAAGTAAAGGCAGCTGGGAGCCTAGGTTGGGAAGAATACCCTCCCCTCCCTGTATGCACCCACTGCCCCAAATAAAAAATAACCAACTATTGGGGAGCAGCCGAGAAAGTGATGGGGAGGCTAGAAGTGGGCAGGGAAGGATATTCGGAATTGAGGGCAGCAGTGAAGAGACCATGCGTGTGCTGGGAGGGCCCGAGGTGGCGCTGGATGAGCCTGTCTTCCTTGTAGGCATGTATAAATATTAAGATAAGCCTTTCTTCTTCCCCCCTCTGCCCAGTGCTGCTCGCCACCTTCCCAGCTTGCCTTTCCTCATTGGCAAAGGGAAGAGGGGGGGAAAAGCAAGTTATCACTGAATTGCAATCAGACCCACATCCATCAGCTTCTGGATCTTCTGTGCTATTACAGGATTCTTTAAGTGTTCGCTCAGAGCCTGGGGTCCTTTTGCTTCTGCTCCAGGATGAGTCTCATGGCTGGGTCACTCCTTATCTGCTGCACCTCAGGGTCAGCCATGGCCTGCCACTTCACATCCTCAGGGCTATCATGACTGATGTACTGTGCCATCATACAGTGTTGGTAACCACCTGCTGCTTCCTTACAGCTGGAGTCCAGGTCTAACGCTTTTTGGTACACATCCATGGCTTTTGTATAGTTCTTCATGGCTTCTAGAGCAGCTGCTTTCCGTGTATAACCCTTGAAGGTTGGCTCTAGCTGGATGCACTCTTCACAGTCCTTGAGTGCCAGCTGAAACTCCAGGAGCTTGGTGTAGCAGGCAGCTCGGTTGCTGTACAGTTTGGCACCTCTCGGGTTCCTTTTAATGGCTTCTGTATAGTGCTTCATGGCCTGGGGGTCGTCCCCTTTCTGGAAGCATTCATTGCCCTGGTTCTCCTCCAAAGCCAAATCAGGGTTGATATAAGCCAGTCGCTCTTGTTTCTTCAGAATTTTCTCTGCCTGCTGGCACTTCTTGAGCACATCTGGGGTTCTGTGCTCTGCCAGAGACTTGTTGTTGAAATGGATAGCAGCATCCTTGTACCTTTCTTCTTTGAAATAGGAATTGCCAATTTGGGCATAAGCTTTGGCAATCTGCCGGTAGTTCTATCGGTTCTCTCTGCCCACTTCAATGACCTTCTCACAGAGCTCCCAGCATTTGTTGTAGTCTCCCTTCTCAAAGTGCACAGCTACTTGATTAGTTATGTAAGTCATATTGGTAGGGTCCAGTTCCTTGGCCCTGTCATAATGCTTCAGGGCCTTGTCAAAATCTTTCTTCTTGTAGGCATCATTTCCCAGCTCCTTCTTTTTCAGTGCCTGTTACTTATTCTCTGGAAGATCTTCTTCCATTGGTTCTGACTTGGCCTCCTTTTTGGGAGGTGGGGGTGGAGGTGTTGCTGCCTCTTCCTCTTCGTCCATGCTGCCCAGATTAACCCCAAGAAGGACACTGAGGATAGTCATGATCCAGGGATCCTGTAGTTTCCTGCCCAGGTCTGAAGGCTTGTTCTGTAGCTGCTCTATGAGCTGCTCTATGTAGGTGAGGTCACTGAGCAGCGTCCTTGTCCTGGGATCGTTTTCCAACTTCTGGTATAGATTAGGCAAGTTGAATGGATTCATGAATTTACTCTCTGCCAACTTGGCCTCCATGTTATGCAAGCCCTCCTTAAGCTGGAGATTATTGGCTTCATGTTTTAAACCTTCTTCATAGGTTCGTTTGGCTTCTTCAAACCGGTTTAGGAATTCAAGGGCTGCTGCTTTTCTTGAATAACCCTTGCCCCAGTCAGGCTTCAGGTCAACAGTCTTGCAGCCATCCTTATAGGCCTTCTTGTAGTCTCCTTTCTTGGCATAGGCTGCAGAGCGGCTGCTGTAGAGCACATGGCTCTGGGGATCTAGTTTAATTGCCTCAGAGTAGCACTGTAAGGCATCATCATTGTTCCCAGCACTCAGGGTCTTATTGCTATTGCACCTGCTCCATAGCCTGGCCCGGAACCCCTTTGAATTGAATTTGTCCTCTCCGTGTTCCCAACCACATGCACCCTTCCTTTTAGTTTTTTATCATTATCCTCATTTCGGGTGTGTGTGTGTCACATTTATACTGGATGTCTCTTCAGTGACTACGCATGACTTACAGATGCCACTCAAATTATTGAATAAAAAAAGGAATTAGTGAGAAAAGATTTAGAGGCTGAATATATTTTCTTCTACTCTGTTACTCACCCAAAATTCATACAATTAGTGCAAAATGTCTCTCTTGAACTTCCATGTATTAATTTAGAAAGTATTCATGGATTTGAGTACTATTCTAGGTTAGAGTTCATGATGTATAAAAATCAACATTTTTCTTGCTAAAAATTTTATTTTTAGTCAGAAAATTTGGACTAGATTGAATTAATTGTGTAACACAAAGGACAGGGAATGTTAGCTCTCAAACATTTTAACCATACGCACCCAATGGTTAGTTGCAGTACTAAGGTCCTCCCCTCCAGAAGTACTCTGTGACTCCTGCTCTCTGACTTAAAGCTCAACCATGCTATTTGTAGAAGGCAGAGAAATACTAGAGAAAGAGACAAAGAAAGAAATATAACATATGCTTCTCTATCTGGTCGTGTCTCTCATGATTCTGTTCCCATAGCTTGCTGACTATCCTCCCAGTAGGCACTGACCAGTTCTAGAATGAATGTGTAAGAAAGCAAACCTGAATCTAATTCCTAGCAAGTTCCCCTTGAAGCAGAATACTCCAGAGAGACTGAAGTCCACCAAGTCTTCATTCACAGATGAATTCAGACTCATAAGGCACGAAACAACAATTTTTACCAAATACTTATGTAAGGAAAGGACTTCACTGGTTATCATCATCTTACACTGTAAAGACAACATACCAGTACCATTTAAGTATTTTCATCATGTATACTTAGAAAAAGACTAAGACAAAATGATAATAGCTCATAATTACTGTGTTTGCTCTGGCAGACCAGTTTCAGTTCATCATTATGCCATTGCCCTGAAAAAGCATGCAATATTATTATTTCCATTTTGTTGATGAGAAAATTAAGATAGGTATAATTTGTGAAGTTTGTCCAAAGTCCACCAGCTAGATGGTAGCATAGCTGAAACTCTACCAGGCAATGTTGGACTCTGGAAAAAGCATTATGTTCACAGGCTTTACATATTTCTGGCCTCATTTTAACTCACATGTGATAGGCTCAGAATCATCTGGTTTCTCAGGACCATTTCCTTCAAAGATTCCACATAGATCAACATCACTTTTGGCCATTCAAGGTTCAATGGATAAACATGTTCTGACATTAGCCTTTGATAGCCAGTCTCAGAGACCAAGAGCTTGGAATTCTGAGCTACTTTAGGGTAGGTAGGGTAGTATCAAAGGTCAGGCCACAGATGATGAGGAGGGGGTGCAGAAAAATGCTTAGATAAATAGTGTGAGCCAGCTGATAGGCACCAGTCTTATCTCCTCTTGGTGGCAAACCAGCAATTTATGTTTTAATAATAGCGATGGCACAAAAGTGGATGGTGACACATCTGTTTATTTTTTTAATTTTTTATTTACTTATCTTTTTAAGGTTCCCCAGAGTCACCATTCTTCTCATGGCATTAGTGCATCTGTTTTTAATCTATAGACACATGCCTTAAGAAACTGTCTATTAAAATCCAGTGTTTTTGTCCTGGGTTATAAAATGGTAAAGGGTGTCTCATCCTCCCAGCAATACAAAGAGAAGCTCTGAAGATGAACTGTGGACCTAAGGCCGCTTGTCCTTAGTGAGTAGTAAGTGTTTGGATTCAAAGGACATGAGAATAGCCACGTCTCAGTTCAAGCATGTAGAACAATGGGAATAAACAGAGTTCAGTGTGTTCTTCTAGGGTCACTATTTTCCTCTGTTCAAGAACTTAAGAGAATTTTCAAGACAGAGGAGACTTTGCTGTCATTGGGACAAATAACTACTCGATTCTTGAATGAGTTAATTCTGGATAGTACTCAACATGTCACTGATACCTTCTCAGTTATTCAAACTTGTGCCAGGCTCTCCGATCTGTTAAGGTCAGAGATTAAGGCATGTATCTATAGATTAAAAACAGATGCACTCATACCATCTACTTGTAGCTCAATTCTGCAGCAAAGATTCTTTCTCAGGCTGACTCTTCATGCCCAGTCACCACCAAATTGTGTGGAATATGCTCCAGATATCTCCCCAGACTCTCCATCTCTTGCACTTACCTCTCACAGATTCTCAGGCATGTGACCTGTCGTCCTGACTGATTCATAAGCTTCTTAAGCAGGATCTATGGCTCTTTCCTATATCCTTTCAATCTAGTTGATGATTTTTCTTAATACCAGTGAAGTTCATATTTCCTTCTTTAAAAACACTTCCGTTGATCCAGTAGTACCATTTACCTTCGTATGTCTTGAATTTCATGAGTGGACCATTGATACATTTTTAAAAATATTTGAATTTGAAGTTGTTTTTGCATGTTTGAAATCGAAAAAAAACCTCAGTCATTTGAAAAAGTCACTTTTTTGGCCTCCAAATACATTTTTAATATCTTTCAATTTTCCAAGGTTGTTTCTCTTAAGAGAACTCAGTATACAAACAGGCCACAAATGGAAAAGAATTAAATAACAATGTACTCCGTATTTACCAGATGATATTTTACTTAGAAAATCCTTGCATTTGGATAGTGTGTTAAAAAAACAGCATCTTTGCTTACTTGCTTTTTAAGAAATATGGCTGGTGGCTGAAATGTCAAGATTTTATCTCTAACAGTACACTTCTGTTTTACTGATAAAGGAATTTCAGTTTCTTAAGTGAATTCCAGGAATCCACTCAGGAAGGAAGTCCTTAGTTTGATCACTATGCCTGCACATAGACACACTTTTCATCAAATTAAATCTGGTAATGGAAAGGGCTTCATGTTTGGATACAAGGGTTATAACTGGAAATTGCCCAGATTGGAAGGTTTTTCAAGGCAAGGGATTTAAAAATCAGCTTGTAAAAACCCAAGTCGGATGACATTGATGATCAGAACTAGAGACAAAACCCCCAAGAGATAAACCACACTGAGGGAATGTTCTTGGACAGAGACAAGTTTCAACAGGGAAGCCTCTTGCACAGCAGTTTGTAAATGGTAAGCAAGCACGGATGGATAAAGGCAGTGGTGAATGGTGGGCTTGTGATCCCTCCATGGAACATAAGACCATTAGATATTTTCATGGTTTCTGACATTAAGGAGATAGTGGAAGAGATAATTTTTATTTATATTTGCTCCATGTGAACAGGTAATCCAATATTTGAGGCTGGGAAACAGGAAGATAGCATCGAAGGTTTTGAGGGAAAATTTTGTTTAAGTAATTTAGGTGATTATTATAGTTTGATCAGGAAGCTGTTGACTATTGACCAGAAGAGGGAGCTTTCTTTTAAAAATAAGGATTTGGGGTTTTCCTATAATTTTAGCTTAGAGCCGTTTTGAAAGCAGCATAGTGATCCATCCCAATGATGGTTTTAACTTTCCACTAGGGNAAGACCCCTTCAGCTCCTTGGGTACTTTCTCTAGCTCCTTCTTCCTTGGGAACCCTGTGTTCCATATAATAGCTGACAGTGAGCTTCCACCTCCATGTTTGCCAGGCATTGGTATATTTTCCCCTGAGACCTCTATATCCGGGGGGGGGGGGGGTGGTGTGAGGATTCTATTAAGGAAGTTTTTCTTTTTTTTCTTTTTTCAATTTTTATTAGATATTTTCTCCATTTACATTTCAAATGTTATCCAGAAAGTTCCCTATACCCTCCCCCATCCCCGCCCTGCTTCCCTTTTCTTAGGCCTTTCACTACCCAGTTCAGTTAATCACAAAATCTCTTTAGTAAGTTTAAAGGGGCCCTAAGACACAGCTACACAATTGGATTTCTGAGATAAGTTCTCCTGTGTGTGTGTGTAGGCTTTAGTTTTCCAAGCTTTCTACTTGGTTTCTGTTCTGCCATCAGAGTTATCTTGAAAGGAGATTTTATGTTGTGTTTCTCTTCAAAACATTCAGTCTTCTGCATTCACCAGGAGCTGCCTGCTTCCTAGGCTACTATACTGATCCCTTGAGAGGTTGGCCAACCAGTAATATGTACAGCATTATTGTCACCTCCCTGCTTTATGTCTATGTGTCTACAGTATCTCCTGAGTCTTACAGATCCTTCTGGACATGTTTTTTTTTTTTTACGAAACAATCTGTTTATTCATACTGCCATTTCCTTCTAAGGAAGTAGTAACCCACAGGTTAAGAGCCACTGATGCGGATGGTTCATACCCCCACCTCATAGTAACCTTTTGTCACTCTCTGCTCTGGAGAGAATAGTGACAGCCAAAAGACATACTTTCTCATTACTGGAACCAATAAACATGTTAGCTTTCTTAAAATGTGTAAAGGATTTAGCAGATAGAGTTAAAGTTAGAATGTTAAGTTAGGATATTACTTTGGATTTTCTAAGCTGAAAAACCAGAATCTAATGAGACAGTGTGCAGCTGTGATGACAGAGGGAGACTTCAGAGTGGTGCCATGTCTGCTTTTGTAAATGGAAAAATACCATAAACTTTAAGATGCAGATACCTGCAGAATCTACAAAGTGGGAGGAATGGATTCTGTCACTTAACCTCCTAGAAGAACACAGCACTCTGACTACCTTGGTTTTAGACCAGTGAGAGACATTTTAGATTAATCATTTCCAGCAGAGTAATCTAATACACCAGTGTCAATTTTAGCCATCAAGTGTCTGAGCACCAGTTATAGTAGTAAGACGCCTCCTATTGAGTAGTGAGACACTTACGTAACAAATACATAGAATGACCTTGGGGTTGGTCAAAACACATAGAATGACCTTGGGGTTGGTCAAAACACATAGAATGACCTTGGGGTTGGTCAATGGACAGAGGCTGGAGGATATTAAAGAGGACAGTAGCCTTGACTGTCTTCCACAGAGTCCTGGGAGGAATGTGCTACAATTGCCTCTGCTTGTGAGGGATCACAGGCAGCAAGGAGCATGCTAGGGAACACTTATGTTGTACCCTAGGCAGTATCCAAGTTATAAACACAGACCATCCAGGAAGACAGTGAAATCTCCTAGAGAGGGCCCAAAGGAAATGAGGAACCTGATGTCAATGGTGATGAGAGAGAGTCCTTCTTATATTATGTCTGAAAACTTAGTTGAATTGTTTCTTGAAATTATATGCAAAGCAAATTTTGTACATGAAAAACTTGAATATATGCTGATTTCTAAGCATATTGCTAGAGGCTTATGTTAGTTTTTTTGTTGCTGAATTGGTAAGTTTGGTTTTATGGTTTGTTTTGTTTTGTTTTATTTCATTTTGGCCCTTTTAGTCAAGTGTGCAAGGAAGGAGATGAATTGAAGAAAGAGCTACTTACTAAGTAAGAATACATGATTTAAGAAAAATTCTGCCAGTCCAGAACCTAAAACCTAGTTGTTAGTGCATGGGAAGGATTAAGAGTTCAATCTACCCAGTCACACAGGGAACTCTTTGAAAAGACTAGAATAAACCGTTTTGGTATCTCAGCCATCTACCCAGAATCTATAAGCACAAGAAGACATGTTGTGGGGAAATGCCTCGATGATATGGGCACTGGGGAAAAATTCCTGAACAAAACAGCAAAGGCTTGTGCTGTAAGATCAAGAATTGACAAATGGGACCTCATAAAGTTGCAAAGCTTCTGTAAGACAAAAGATATTGTCAACAGGACAAAAGGGCCACCAACGGACTGGGAAAGGATCTTCAGCAATCCTAAATCAGATA
>LR754334.1:22992-66028 GCA_902729485.2 Mus minutoides | reverse complement strand
CAGGGTTAGAAGTAATGGATGTTTAGGGTTGAACCCTGACAACACATTCATTTAATATATACCAAAATAATTAAATAAATATATAAAATTCTGTGATCTATATCTATCTATATCTATGTGTATACATTATAGATTTTGCGCAGAGTGAAGTTTTATACACACACACAAATATGTGTGTGTGTGTGTGTGTGTGTGTGTGTGTGCATGAGAAAGAGAGAGAGAGAGAGAGAGAGAGAGAGAGAGAGAGAGAGAGAGAGAGAGAGAGAGAATGATGTCAGGGCCCAGTATCAGTTATGCACATTGATCTTATTGTACTTATATAGTTAGGAATATAAAGTGTTATTACTATGTAATATACATAGCAATACCATGCATATTTAATAACGAATAGAGGCCATGGTTTTATGCGGGAGCAATGGGATTCCCTCATAGTGTTAGAGGAAGAAAAGGAAAGAAAAGGGAGGAAATGATGTAATTGAGTTTTAATTTAAAAAAAGTATTGAAAAGAAGAGGTGACTGCCTTTCCCTTAAAATGTACATTCTGTGATTTTGCATTCCATATGTCTTAGATTATCCGTGTTGTGCTCAAAGTATTATGGTATACATTTTCAGAGATTTTGAAAAATGGTATCATCTTTGCTGTGAATAGCCTAATCTATTGTTATTAATGTTTTATTAATGGTTCCATTGGCTTCTTTGTATTGCAGACTTTTCATTTTGTTACACTTTATTTAGGGTTGTTCCAGGCATACCCAGTAGTGGGTGGTGGTTAACAGTAACAACCGAGAAATAATGGTGGCTCTGCCGAGGACACTATGTTAATAGTCTCAGTACTTCCCACCTGTTTCTTCATAGCTTTGTTATTCACAGCAATTAAGTAGTCACTATAGTAAACAAGTATACGTACTGGACAGGTTTTAAAAGTTGTCAAGAAGAGGGTTTAGCAAGATGGCTTTGAAGTTAAAGGTATTTGGAGCCTTATCCTCTAACTCTATACATTAACAAACAAATAAACAAAAGATAAATAAAGGTGAAAACTCAAGAATAAATAAATCTTGTACCTTCCAGGGTTATGCATGAATCTGAAGTGCTATAATTCCTTAAAACAAAAACAAAAATAAAAAGAACCAATTAAACTATGCATATGTTGAATAGAAAGATGGATTCTTAACAGAGTCTTCTTTTAAAGAATGTCTTCCAGTTCTAAGGACTTAGAGTATTTTTCTTTAAGATACACATTGAAATGTAAATGAAGAAAATAGCTAATAAAAATTGAAAAAAAAGACACACATTGAAGAGATAGGAGTACACCTAGAATGTTTTTCTTATAGTGCTTACTCTTCATAAATTAAAGAATGAAATACTTTCCCTAGCACTGTTTACCTTATGATTACACCTGCCTTAGATTGTCCTACCTAACCTGACTTGATTGTCCTATCTAATCTGAAAATCTAGCCTTATAGTCTATATAATTTTCTTCTCTTTGAGTGATTATAGTTAAATTGTTTTATTCCCTTCCTACAAAGAGCACTGGGCCTAATAATCTATTGTTTCTAAATTCTCAGAGATGAGAGATCTTTAAGAAATGCCTATTTTCTTGAATGCTGTTTATTTATTTTCATTGGGATTGACTCCAGGATTCTGCACAGGCCATGCCAATGCTTTACCGCTGACTTGTATCCTATCCGGGGATGACTTTTTAGATGATCATTTCTTTGGAAATGTATTGGCCTCTGCTTCTATCCTGCTTAAGATTTGCCACTTTTGAGTAACCCAAGTGCTTTATTCTTAAAGGGCATACCCTTTCCCACTGACTCTCAAGAGAGTCACTATTAAGGTTTTGCTTTTTTCAGCCTGTGACTTAGCCTGACGCATATGGTGCTCACCACAGGTGACGACTCTGCCTCTGTACTTAGGTCATGTTCTTTGTGGCTGCTATAGAGCTTTGTTGTCCTTTTATTTATATTGTAAGTTTTTTTCTTGGTATTTTCATACAATGTGTGGAGCCCATTAGGTTCTAGAAATAAAATTTTTAAAAATAGTTTCTTTTATTTTTGAGATTTAATTACATCAACTTTTTTCTTCTCTTCCTTCACTCCAAACCCTTTCATATACTTTCTATATTAGTCAGGGTTCTCAAGAGTCACAGAACTTATGGAATGAATCTATCCCTCTGTCTGTCTGTCTGTCTGTCTGTCTATCTATCTATCTATCTATCTATCTATCTATCTATATTCCATATAAATCACACACATACACACACACACACACATACACACACACAAAGAGAGAGAGAGAGAGAGAGAGAGAGAGAGAGAGAGAGAGAGAGAGAGAGAGAGAGAGAGAGAGAGAGAGAGAGAGAGAACTTATTGGAATGCCTTACAGGCTGCATTCCAGTTAATCCAACAATAGCAGGCTGTGAACAGAAAACCCAAGAGTATAGTAGTTTTTCAGTCTACAAGTCTGTGTACCTCAGCTGGTCTTCTGTATATCTTGGGATTCTGAAGAAGTAGGCTTCCATGCCAGTGAAGGAATGGATTTGCTAGCAAAGGCAAGGACAAGCAGGCAAAAAAATGAACCCTTGCCTCATCCATTGTCATCCATTGATTCCAGCAGAAGGTGTATCTTCCTATCTCAAGATTCAGGTTAAAAGCCTGTGAGTTCCACTCTCAAGATCCAGATCAAAGACATGTTGTCTTCCTGCCTCAAAATCCAGATTACAGGTACACCCTGTACTTCTGCATTGTAGTTCATTCTACATATAGCCAAGTTGACAACCAACACTAGTCATCATACCTTCCTAGCTCTTTAAAACTTAGAACTTCTTTTTTATTAATTGTTATTACATGCAAATATGTATGTACACATACATTACTAAATATAATCTTTTCAGTCTGTACAACATTTTCAAGGTGACCACTGGTATACTCTTTCCTGGTGAAGACTATTTCTCTTGCTCTCAGCTTTACTCAGTTATCTGTAGCTTCATAATTTCTGTAGGGTTTAGGCATCATGGTTTTCTCCCATTCATTTTAGCATGTCTATTGTTAAACTCATTTCTAGGCAGTTATATTGATGAAATTTTATGAGTTTTAGAAGATACCTACATACTTGCATATATATATATATATATATATATATATATATATATATATATATATATGACATATATCACATATATTTAAAATGACTTATGCCTTCAAAATTTCTATGACCAAAATAGCACATTGCAAAAAAAAGATCAATAAGAACTCAGATTCTCAGATTTTCTTTTTATACATGAGTCTATTAAATTCTCTCTCTCTCTCTCTCTCTCTCTCTCTCTCTCTCTCTCTCTCTCTCTCATAGTTCAAGAATACTTTGTTTCCTTTCAATTTAGAAAACCTCAAGTACCCAAGGAACTGAAGGGGTCTCCAACCCTATAGGTAGAAGAACAATGTGAACTAACTAGTACCCCCAGAGCTCCTGTCTCTAGCTGCATATATAGCAGAAGATGGCCTAGTTGGCCATCATTGGGAAGAGAGGCCCCTTGGTCATGCAAACTTTATATGCCCCAATACAGGGGAACGCCAGGGCCAAGATGTGGGAGTGGGTGGGTAGGGGAGCAGGGTGGGGGATGAGGGAGGGTTTAGGGGACTTTTGGGATAACATTTGAAATGTAGATGAAGAAAATATCTAATAAAAATTGAAAAAAAAAGAAAATTGTGTTACTAAAGAAAGAGCTATTTTTATATTGGTCTTGGCATGGCTTCTTGAGTTTGTGAGTAGGAAGAAAAAAGCTCCACATTCATACTTCTCTCAATAATACTTCACTCTGAATCTTTTTAAAGTAAATTGTAAACTTGTCAATAAATGATTGTCATTCTGTGTGAAAAAAAAAAGAAAACCTCTATTGACATAAGTGATTTTTTTCTCCTCAGTTAATTATAGTGTCCTAGGAGTTAACTTCTTTTGATCAACAGCTATCATAGGATCAGTTGAGTCAGAACTGTCTTTGTGAGTGTATTAAACAGCATTTTATTCTTTTTTCCTAACTGTAAGTGCCTTCCTTGAAGGTAGATCTGATTCTTCTAGCCTGGATTTTGTTTCTTTTCATTTTCCAATGTGTAGCTTGTCATCACCTGTTTTATTGAGCAAGAAGTTCTTTTAATCTCTATCAATAGCTTTCTGATAATATCGCTATTTTTGTTACCTTCCTTTTTACTTCTATTGCTGCATTTAGCCTAAAAGAAATAGCCACTTCCTTCATCTGAAATTTTCAGTGAATGCTGTACAAGAATCTGTTTTTTTTTGTATGCACGTAGCTTTGTGAAGGTTGCTGGTTATTGCAGTTTTCTGCCTTAGTATCTGCCTTGTACTGATACCTTCTTATCTACTACATTTTTAGCTTGGCAAAGCTCTAAAACATGAAAGAAAAACAATTCTTTAGCCTAGTGTCAGTCCCTACATCACATTCTAATGAACAAAAAGTGTTTTGGTAGGATGTCAAAGAACAATTTCCTTCCCTCAATTTTAGAAGTAAAAGACCAATTTTTTTTTCAGTAGAAAACTTTATTTTTCTTTCCACCCAAGACACATTCTAGAGTAAAATTTTAATGTAAAACAAACAAATGAAACAAACCCATAAAAGGAGTTTTAGAGACAAAGTTTGTGCTAAGATGAAAGGATGGACTATCCAGAGACTACCCCACCAGGGGATCCATATCATAATCAGTCACCAAACCCAGACACTATTGTATATGACAGCAAGAGTTTGCTGAAGTGACCCTGATATAACTGCCTCATATGAGGCTATGCCAGTGCCTGGCAAATACAGAAGTGGATGCTCACAGTCATTTATATTATGGAACACAGGGCCCCCAAAGGAGAAGCTAGAGAAAGTACCCCAGGAGCTGAAGGGGTCTGCAACCCTATAAGAGGAACAACAACATTAACTAACCAGAACCCCCAGAGCTCGTGTCTCTAGCTGCATATGTAGCAGAAAATGGCCTAGTTGGCCATCATCAGGAAAAGAGACCCCCTTGGTATTGCAGACTTTTTATGCCCCAATACAGGGGAACGCCTGGGCTAAGAAATAGGAGTGGGTGGGTAGGGGAGAAGGGCGGAGGAGGATATAGGGAAATTTTGGGATAGCATTTGAAATGCAAAATAAGAAAATATCTAATAAAATTTTAAAAAAAGAAAAAAGAAAAAACAAACAAACAAATGAGTAAATATTCTGGGTACGTTTTACTGTAAGTTTTAGTAGAGCTCCGAGTTGGTGGGGATCCATTACTAAGTCTAGCTTAAAGTATTTTTTTTTGTTGTTGTTGTTGTTGTTGTTCTGTTTGTTTTTTTTTTTTTTGAGTGAGGGTCTTACTATGTAGCCTAGGTTACCCCCAAGGTTACAATATGTTTTTCCTTAAGCTTCTAAATTTCTGGGATTACAGGCTTATGTCACTATGCTCAGCTAACAGAATATTGTCAATTTATCCTTGCATTAAGCACGTTTATTCTTGAAAAAGGTAATTCCAAGATCTAAAAATTAATATAAAAAGTCAAGACAATTCATAAACACTTGGATTAGGTATGGAGTTGAGTTCTCAATTAATGTCAATGTGTAAATGTCCTCAGGCCCCTTTCAATCTCTTGCGTTATTAGTTGTAATAATCTACATGTTAGGTAGAGGCCATATCTTCTTAGACTGGTCGACTTAACATTTCTCATATGGCTGTTCTTACAGAATATGGAAAGAGAGCACATGAAGTCAAATTTACCGTAACTAAGATGCTAACAGAAATCTAAGTATCTAGATTATGTTATCAATTACTATACCCTGTATTCTAATAAGGAAAGTACTGAGATGCTATTACTGCTGTTGAAAAACAAAACAAAACAAAAAAACAAAAACTTTCCTCAGGTAACATGAGAAGTAGCAATCAAAGCCACAGAATCCTGTCAGGCATCATACGATGGTTCCTGCACTTTCATCTTTAAAATATAACAGAAATCATTATCATAATTAAGAATAACATTACCATTATATTTGAAATAAAAATTACCTCTTATATCACATGAGTGTGAGCCAAAATACATGTTTTAATGTTCTTTTTAAGGTAAATAGGACCTCATTTCCATAATCGAAAGCAAAGAGGCTTAACAGTTTCAATATAAGTATAAGAAGTGGCTGCCTAGCAATATTTAAATGAGCTAGGGTACCTTTTTTGGACTGGTGATAAAGCAATTGTCCATGTGAATATGTGTCAGATTTCAAAATGGAAGAGATTTTTTTTCAGCACCTAAATTTTAGCCAGACTGGAGACTGTTTATCAAATGTGAAAAAACAAATATCAAAACACCCAAAGAGTCAATAGCTTCTGTATAGATTAACTTGGTTTAAAAAAAACCAACATCAATAACACGATAACTCCATTTGTATTTTTGGCTAAAGGTCATTTTTCTGAGAATCTGAAAAGTTTTTCACAGAATTGGCACAGAAAAAAGTGAGGCCTTACTTCTTGTCAAGACACTATTTTTGTGTCACTTATTTTCTTCTATCTTTGGCTTACATTGCACATTTCTTGGTGTCCCTATTATTACCGGGTCCCAAGGTCCCTTAGCAGAGGCTTGATGTATTTTAGTTCAGGGTTTAAGTGCTTTACTAGAAGCATTTGCTATTACTAAAGTTCCTTTTAAACTGCATTGTCCACTCTTTATGCCTGCAGAGATATGAGTTCTATTATACGCTGCAGTTGGTTATTCTGGGTTCTGTCTCCATATAGCTATGTTTCTGTTCTTGCCTACAGTCTTTGTCGGTGTAGATAGCTCGTTGGAGGGTACTGCAACCACTGAGCCACCACCTCTTCTTGATTTTAGTTCTGAAGAATCACAGTAGAACATTCTGGGAATGTAAATACCCCTAATAGGGGTATTGTTTCAAACAACACAAGCCAGCCTACACCTTCTAGGGTAACATCTAGAGCGAGCCCGTTTCTCTCTTCCATGGATCCAGGAAGTCCTTGCAAGCTTTGGCCACTAAGCCTGGTTGTTTGGAGGTATGTGCCCTGGACTTGCCTACAGTACAGTGTTCTCAATGGCAATATGAAGGAGGTCCTTACTGGTTAAGACTCCATCCACCCTGGGAGGCTTTCAAGATCCCACACAGTGAATCTAGAGCTTGTGTGCTCTGCTGCCTATCTGTAAACTGTGAAGCTGCTTCTTCTGATATGTGTACACGCTTTACATTGCTGGACTCAAGGCAATTAGGTAGTCAATGCATGGTAGGCTTGTCCATTAGTTCAGGATTCATAGGGTATAAGTAATATGTGTACTTTCATTTTTGGAGGCTGACATAGTACAAGCATTGCTATTTTCTATAGAGTGGGAGTATTTTCTCATGAGAAGTAATCTGATACCACTCCACAACTGCATACCACTGTGGTAGCTCCATAATTAATGGTGTTGGGTACAGATTAAAAGAATAGGCTTTAGACCTAAATCAGGACCAATGAACACTCAAGTGTAGGAACAAACATGAGAATCTCTAGTTATATTTAATTGTAAACCTCACCTTTAACCTACTTTATATAATTTTATAATGTAGAAGTATTGTCATATGTTATAAGTATATGGATTTTAAATATAAAAGATTCATTTATTTATAATAGGGTGACTTCGTTCCTCACATTTCTTCCTGGTGTGCCCATGTTGGATCACATATCCATTCTACTTATGGCTGCCTGTGCATCAGTTCAGTGCCAGGGTAAGCCCCTGTGCCTGTATTTAGTGAGTTCTCTTTCCTTTTTGTTGTAATATGGGTTTTATTTTAAATAAAAAGTGATGCATTAGTGAAAAAATGATGGAAGGAGTTACAGAGACAAAGTTCAGAGCTTAGATGGACGGAAGGACCATCCAGAGACTGCCCTACCTGGGGATCCATCCCATATACAACCACAAAACCCAGACACTATTGCATATGCCAGAAAGATTTTACTGACAGGACCCTGACATAACTTTCTCTTGTGAGGCTATGCCAGTGCCTGGAAAATACAGAAATGAATGCTCACAGTCATCAACTGGATGGAACACAGGGTTCCTAATGAAGGAGCTAGAGAAAGTACCCAAGGAGCTAGAGGGGTCTGCAACCCTATAGGAGGAACAACAATATGAACTAACCAGTAGCCCCCCCCCCCAGCTGTGTCTCTAGTTGCATATGTAGCAGAGGATGGCCTAGTTGGCCATCAATGGGAGGAAAGGCCCTTGGTCTTGGGAAAATCATATGCCCAGTACAGGGGAATGCCAGTGCCAGGAAGCAGGAGTGGGTGGGTAGGGGAGCAGGGCGGGGGAGGATAGAGGGGGCTTTGGAGATAGCATTTGAAATGTAAATAAAGAAAATATCTAATAAATAAAAATGTTTTTTTATTTGGCCTTCATTTTGATTAGGAAAGAGTAGATTTGCTGTAGTATACAAGTAGACAGAAAATTAAATAAAAACTAAACACAGATTTTTTTTTTACCCAAAGTGTTTTCTTGTTTTTAAATATTTCACAGACCTGTTTTTGCTCCAGTCCACTTCTTATGAGCATGATAATACTATTACAAATAATGAGACAATTGAAAATATATTTATACAAAAAGTAAGTAAAATAATTTATAGTAAAGTTGTATTCCAAGAATGTTATATACTGATTAACTTTAAAAAGGAGAGTCAAACTTTCTTTAATAACTGAAGAAGGGAGCTAGATTTTAAATGTTGTATTTATATGGTTTAGTAAAAAAGTATTTGTCATTAAAGTTATCATTTTTTACTTAATTTCAATGAATTGTGGTATAGCTTCACAAAGCAATGACATTTTGTAGCTATGCCATCCTATTTATTTATTTAATATTTTCTTAATTTACATTTCAAATCTTTTCCTCTTTCCAGGTCTACCCTTCAGAAACCCCCTATCCCGTCTTCCCTCCCCCTGCCTCTATGAGGGTGCTGCCCCAACCACCATCCCTTTTAACTGAATGATAAAAATGATTTTGGGGCTAAATACATGCCCATAAAGTAAAAAAGTTTTATGTAAATTTCAACAGAACAATGATCTTTGCTATCATTGTCTGAATGAATCTGAGATAGAGTAGCTATGATTTTCTTTGTGATGATTTTACTTGTGATCTAATACTGGTATCTAGGGCATCTTTAATGGGGATTCTTTGTCATGATTAATAGTATCTCTCAACAACTAGCTGTTAAATCTACTTATAGTAATGCCTTCTTTAATTCCTCCTTTTCTATATAATTTATGCCTGATTAATTATTGAATCTTGAATATTATATGGTCCTAATGATTTCAGTCCTTTCCTCTTTCTTTATTCTAGCTGCCCTTACTCTAGTAAGCCTGGGTGAGCTTTTGGGTCTGTAGCAATAATGCCTACCTGGAAATTTTACTACCAATTCCTCTTTTCCTTATTCTTCCCTTCATTTATTTGTTGTTGTTAGCAACATCTTCTATGACATGAATGTACTGTTTTGTTCTTTTATATGTGCCAATGTAGACAAATTTTAATCTAGTAACATTCTCTGTTACTGCTCTGGATTAGGATATGATCTGGCTGGAATACAGATGTACCCTTAGTACACATCTTTAATCCCAAACAATGATGTCTAATTGAGGGACAGACAAAGCAGAAAATCAGAGAAAGCTTTGACAAGATATAATATGCCCAATATTTATAGAACAGCACAGGAAATGGAGCCTATTTAAGAAGAGTGCAGGAAGAGAGAGAGAGAGAGAGAGAGAGAGAGAGAGAGAGAGAGAGAGAGAGAGAGGACTTCAGTTCTGTTCAGTCAGTTAAGTTCAGTGTAGTGGAGTTGGGTCAGTCAGCTGGGAGGCATTACATTGAGTGCAATGCAGTGCAGTGGTATTCATTCATGAGTTCCTATAGTGCAGTGCAGAAGCAGTTGAAGTCAGGGCATAAGAAGGAGCCAGAAGATTAGAACAAACTGCTAGAGTTAGTTTGAGGCCAAGCAGAACAATGAGAGACTGTGAGAAGACAGATTGAATCAGTCATCTTGGAGAAGAATTTGAGCCAGAAGAGTTTAGTTGAACCAGCCAGCCAGAGTTCAGAAGGAAGTAACAAGGGTGAGCTTATTCAGCAGTAAGTCTCAGAGGCTGAGAACATTCTAGGCCTAGATTAGAGTGTACAGAAGCTAGAAGTTTCCAGGTTAGCAGACAAAGGCAGTAAGCCTCTGAGGGGAATAAAAGATTCATTTACATGTCAATCAGTAGCTGTTTTTTAATTGCTATAGAAAAACTTTCACATTTCTCTGAGTGCCATTCAAGAACCTTGAAATCATTATTGCTGACGAATTTGGCTTTATCACTTCTTCTGGACTCAATTTTAAACTGTCCACATATTTACCCACCTGCCTGTTCATATATCTATATTTCCGTATTTTCCCCCTTTCTTTCTTCATGGTAAATGTCTTTCATTCAAAAGTCTCTCTAATTTATTTTATATGTTATGATACAATCTTAGCCCTTTTAAATAAGACCTTGTTTAGGCTACTTATCCTTGTTATGACAATATTTCTTGTTCAGATTTCGATAACAATGAACATATCAAAATGCTGGGAAGCACAAGACAGTTCTTTTTTTTTTTTAATTGGATATTATATGTATTTATATCCCCCTTCCTGATTTCCCCTCCAGAATCCCCCATACCATCCCCCCTCCCCTTGCTTCTATGAGGGTGTTCCTCTTCCCACTCACTCACTCCCACCTTACTGCCCTGGCATTCCCCTACACTGGGGAATTGAGCCTTCGCAGGACCAAGAGCCTCTCCTCCTATTGATGCCAGACAATGCCATCCTCCGCTACATATGTGACTGGAGCCATGTAAAACAAGGACGTCTTAGAGAGAAATGGCTTTGTTATTTTAGGATTGACTATCCAGGTCCATTATAGAGGCAACTAACCAAATAATGTCATTTTTCTTTCCTCACTCCCTCTCTGCCTCCCTTCCTTCCTTCCTTCCTTCCTTCCTTCCTTCCTTCCTTCCTTCCTTCCTTCCTTCCTTCCTTCCTCTTTCTTTCTTTCTTTCTTTCTTTCTTTCTTTCTTTCTTTCTTTCTTTCTTCCTTCCTTCCTTCCTTCCTTCCTTCCTTCCTTCTTTCCTTTTCTTTTCTTTTCTTTTCTTTTCTTTTCTTTTCTTTTCTTTTCTTTCTTATTTATTATTATATGTAAATACACTGTAGCTGTCATCAGACACACCAGAAGAGAGCATCAGATCTTATTATGGATGGTTGTGAGCCACCATGTGGTTGCTGGGATTTGAACTCAGGACCTTCAGGAGAGCTGACAGTTCTCTTAACCTCTGAGCCATCTCTTTTGCCTCAGTGGTTCTCACTTTTGGTCCAAACTCTCAGAATTTTGGTTTACCCACAAGTTTTATGAAGATATTTTTCTGGCTATGGGCTTCTTATTTTAAATAGCAATTAAATTGTTACTTAAAGTGTTACAAGTATACATATATTAGTATATATGTCTATGCTCAATAGGCTCATTATTTTCTTGTATTTTTCATAAATTGCATATGTAAAAAATTTAAAATATTACAATTAATATTTTATACAAATATAAAGTATTAGGGTTGCATTTTTATTAATCCTAATAATTCATATAAGTTATGGGTTTATAAGGTAAAGAAAGAAAAAGGTTTTAGAAAAGTGAAAATAATTACGATATTTTTCAAATAGAAGATGGAGTTTGAGATATCTATTTTTCACTGAAATTACTAATGTATTTTAAGGTTCTATAGATTTTTATTTTCATAAAGTTTTTGGTTAAATTAAAAGATCAATGATTAGCTCTACCTTATACATCAGACTTGGAAATTAATTTACTTTCCACGGAACCCTATTTTATATTGAAATTGTGAAAATGTTGACAAATTATGATAGGAGAAACCAATAAAAAAACTAATAAGGACATAAAATATTTTATCAATAGTGCCAAACTTTCATTTACCTTAAGGCTTATTGAATACAGTGAAACTTCAAAATATTTAATAGAAAATAAAATAAAGAGAAATTAATTAATGGGGTACCATTTAAAAGTTATTAGCATGGTTAAAAGGGGGAAAAGAATAAATATGTTTTGAGTACTTTTTTTTAACTTGCTTTTTCACTGAAGCTGTTTTAAATCTCAAATGAATCACTGACCCGAATTTTAATAAATAATGACAATCACAGCTAAAATGTAACAGGTTTATTATACTTCAGTAGAGATGTTAAGATTCAGTTCTTCAAAACAGTATCAAAGGAGGTGAATATCAAGTATTGACTTAGAGAATTCAGAAATATTTAAGATTTTCACGGTGAATTTGACATCATATATTTTAAGATGATGCTTTGGGTTTAAAGCTTTAGCCTTTTATTCCTGGTTCCTTCCTCCTGAGTACTCTTTGGAAAATGCTTTAGAGTTAAAGAGTCTTTATACATCTCAAAAGAAACTTAACGTCATTCATTTATAAGTGTGTATAGCTTACCCAGTAACACCTAAAAAGAAGATATTTCTGAATTACTGGCTCCTTATTATCCTTGAAGTATTAGAGGCAATGTTGCTAAATATATAAAGAAATATATTTAAAGAAGAACATGTATTGAAAGCTAAAATACCTCGGGCAAGGGCAGGTTTAATCTGAAGCAAGTCAAGCAACGCATCTCCAAGAAGATCATAGAGTTCAAGCATGTCAGAAGCCCAAAGAAGAAATCTTAGAAGTGTATGTGGTTATTATTATTATGTTTTTAAAAGAACAGCAGCAGCAACAACGACCCTCTGAGCCTTCAAATATAGAAAATCCTTTTAACGGAGTAACATATCAGTTAGGAAAATAAAAAGTGAGGACATGAGACCCAAGAACCAGTTACAATTATTCTAACAGTGTTAAACAACTAAAAGTAAACACGGTGATGGAACAGGGCACTGAAACTTACCGTTGTTGTATAAGCTGCTTCTGGATCGTCTTCCAGCACTCGGGAGAGACCAAAATCAGAGACTTTGCATACTAAGTTGCTGTTCACCAGTATGTTCCTCGCGGCTAGATCTCGATGAACATATCCCATGTCAGAAAGATACTTCATGCCTGATGCGATGCCCCTCAGCATGCCGACCAACTGGATGACGGTGAAGTGGCCATCATGCTTCTGTGAGAGAATCACACCTATTAGCTGGCTGATCTTAATAGTGCGTGTGTGTGTGTGTGTGTGTGTGTGTGTGTGTGTGTATTAAATTGAACCACAAACGAATTGTACAGGATCTATTGGAGAAACGCATCAATTCAGCTGACTACTGCCGGTCTTCATAACAAAATATGAGACCTTGTTTGATATTTAAAGGAGGAATAAAAGCTAACTAGAGGTGATGAAGACCTAAACAAGGACAGAGGACAGCAAGCCATGTCTTCTTCCAGAGAAAACTATACCAACTTTTAAAAAAATTTTTTAAACTAGAGCAATATGAAGTAAAATGGTGTGAGAGAAAAGAGTGCAGAGAATACGCAATTGACATTCTGCATTTTATAAGCCTCTCTGGGGCAGCACAAGTAGACAGGAGGGCACCAAAGCCTGTGATTTGGAGAAATTCGTGCAGTATTTAGAAATACTATAAAAAATGGCCAAGGCTAGGTCATTCAAAAAAAAAAAAAAAATATGAAGATATATAAAGAAAAAATAGATTTAGGAAAGCTGCAGACACAAGTAAACAAGAAAATAACGGGATTTTGTTTTCAATTATTTTGGACAAATATAAAAGAAAGTATTTGAAGTTCTTGGCTAGAAGAATTATACTATATACTGCAATGTGAATAATAAAACAGACAATAATCAATACATAACATCTTATCCTCCCACCTAGAGTTCAGGCCAATGCATAATTTACAAAAGAGGAAGAGCAGTCCAAAGGTATTCTGTGCAAAATGCAAGAACAAACAAAGCCAAACACAGGTAGTCTTGGTATTAGATGAGATGTGAATAGAAATAAAAAGTAATGTATATTAATTTATTTAATGGTTTGGAGAGTGTTATCATCAGCGAGTTACAGAGAAGCATAAAGGATTCCAGTCATTTTAATATATTGGGACAACTTAATTTATGAATGATGTTAAAAGTAGATTTATATATAGTAAGACACTAAGGCAATATTATCTTATATAGTAGAAGCATACATAAAAGTAATTACATTTTTTCTATGTTACAAGCTGTTGTCATGAATGTTTGGTAAAACCACAGAGTAGCTTAGGCACAGGGTGATGAGACCCAGCAAATCCCTCATAGGGACTCAGCCTCTTCCACTAGGCTGACCCATTGGTTATGTAGAAGAATAAGCTTACATTACCAATGGTGCAAACTTGGCTTTACATACCAAATCTCTCTGATAGTTCTCAGATTGTATCTTCCACATTCAAGTCATAGTAAAGAGAGGAAGCTTTTCTTAAACAAAGCATCCTCACAGAAAGCGTGTCCATTAAAGCAGGCTCTGCTGTATAATTAATGTACAAGAGATAACCTAGCCATGAAAACCCTTGGTGTTATTAGCTCTTTATGTTTCCAATCCATCTTTGTAGACAGTGCACTATTAGAGTGAATCGGCCTCTTCGATCATGTGTTCTACCTAACTCTCTTCTATTAGGAATCTCAAAACTTTAGAATTGAAAACATAAATTCTATTTTCTGGAAAGGACTATACTATACTTTAAAAGGTAATTCTTCTTTCTTAGGAAGTAAAGTTCTGTCAGATCATAGTTACTGTCAGGCAGAATTTCTGAACAGTAGAAAGAGTTCCTGGACCATCTGTGGAAATAAAGCAAGCCTCATTCCTTTCTCTGTACAAGTGTAGTGATCCAACCCTGAGTTTTAACAAGATTCACATATAAAATACATAAACAACTCTTGGATTGTTTTTAATAATTGTTTATAGTTAGTGAGTCTTGGTTATTATTACATGAAGTTTTTTAATGTCAATGTATCAGAAAACTTTGTTTTCTAAAAGAAAAAAAATCTGTTGATAATCTAAACACCTGTGTATATAAAGGGAAATAGTTATACAAGGTCATGTGGAAATGTGGTTTCTAATCTAACCTGAGAATGCCACAAAAAACAAAATTATTATTTTAAACAAGCTTTTTAATTAGTAATAGTGAACTCCATTAGGCCTTTATCATGCATATGTGTAATATATTTTGTTGATATTTACCCTCATATTACTTATGTGGGACTCTTGCATTCTATCTTATTTCTGGTCCCCTACTAATCTCTTATATTTTTGGTTGTGAGTCTAGCTTTTAATGGCTGAGCCATCTCTCTGGCTCCCCCTCCTAGTCTCGTTAGCCTCCCTTCTACATTAATAATTTTATGTTTTTATTAATTTTCCTTTCATTTCTTAAATTCTATATATGCAAGAAATATTATATCTCTAAGACTGGATAGTGGTGTGTGTGTGTGTGTGTGTGTGTGTGTGTGTGTGTGTGTGTGTATGTGTGTGTATGTGTATGTATGTGTGTGTATGTGTGTGTGTTTATGTAATGTTGATAGTGGATATCTTCTATCATTGTCCATCTTTGAAAAGATCCTTATTTTTAGGCCAAGACACTCACTGAATCTACAACTTGCTGACTCAGCCACACTGGCTGACCAGTAGGCTACACAGATCCTCCCAGCTCTGCTCCTGTTGCCATAGGTATGCATGTGTGAACCCTGCACATTTTATATGTGTTCTGGGATTGCAAACTCAGATCCCTTATACAGGCATTTTACCGGATGAACCATCTTCCCTCTTCTAATACTAGCTAACTTTGCTTAACAGGATAGTCTTTACTTCCATCCACATTCTGGAGAAATTACATTGGTTTCATTCTTGCTTAATGGCTGAAGACTGCACCAATACATATGCCATACTTTCTCTTCTGTGCATCCACCAATGGGCTCTTATGCTCACTCCATGATGGGTCTACTGTGAACTGTGCTGTGATGAAGGCCATACAGAGATCTCTATTTAATGCTGCCTTAGATTCCTTCAGATTGTAACTCATGAGTGAGTTACATGTCATTTCTATTTCTGGGTTTTTGAGGAACATCTTTACTGATTTCTAAATGAAATGGATGATTTTCTAGACAGATACTAATTCAAAGCTAAATCAAATCAGGTAAATAATCTGAATAGTTTTTTAACTGCTAAGGAAATAGAAGCAGTTATTAAAAAATCTCCAAATCCAAAAAAAAAGCCCAGAGGTAGATGGTTTTACTACAGAATTCTACCAGAGTTTCAAAGAAGAGCTAATACCAATACTCTTCAAACTATTCACAAGATAAAAACAGAAGGAACACTGCCAAACTCATTCTATGAGGCCACAATCACCTTGATATCTAAACTATACAAAGACTTAACAAAGAAAGAGAATTTCATAGGAATTTCCCTTATGAATATTGATGCAAAAAATCCATTAAATACTCGCAAACTGAATCCAAGAACACATCAAAGACACCATCCACCATGATCAAGTAGGCTTCATTCCAGGGATGCAGGGGTGATGAAATGTATGAAAATACATTAACATAATCTACCATATAAATAAACTGAAAGAAAATAACCCCATGATCATTTCACTTGTCAAAATGGCAGCCAACAGATTGGGAAAAGATGTACACTAACCCTTCATCTACTGAGGGCTAATATCCAAAATATATAAAGAACTCAAGAAGTTAGACTGCAAAATACCAAATAACCCAATCAAAAAATGGGGTACAGAACTAAACAGAGAATTCTCAAAAGAGGAATTTCAGCCCAGAAGCCTAGACTACCCAGGATACAACTTACTAAACACATGAATCTCAAGAAGAATGAAGTTCAAAATGTGGTCTCAGTGCCCCTTCCTAGAACCAAGAACAAAGCGCACACTGAAGAAGTTACAGAGATCATGTGTGAAGCTGAATCAAAAGGATGGACCAACCAGTGACGGCGGCTTCCAGGGATCCCTCCCACCAAAATAAACACTATAGCATATGCTGGAACACAGGACTCCCAAGGTAGGAGCTAGAGAAAGTACCCAAGGAGCGGAAGGGGTCTTCAACCCTCTAGGTGGAAGAATAACATGAACTAACTAGTTCCCCCTGCGCTCATGTCTCTAGCTGCATATATAGAAGAAGATGGCCTAGTTGGCCATCATTGGGAGGAGAGACTCCTTCCTTGCTAGTGGAGAATTCCAAACTTTTAAAACTACTCTGGAAATTAGTCTGACTGTTTCTCAGAAAATTGGAAATAGTTCTACCTGAAGACCCAGCTATACTGCTCCTGGGCATATGCCTAAAAGATGCTTCACCATACCTCAAGGTATTTACTATGTTAATAACAGTCTTATTCATAATATCCAGAAACTGGAAGCAACTCAGATGTCCCTCAACCAAAGAATGGATACAGAAAATGAGGTATATCTACACAACAGAATACTATTTGGGTATTAACAACAAGGACATCATGAATTTTGCATGCAAATGGATGGAACTTAAAAATATCATCCTGAGTGAGGTAACCTAGTCCCAAAGGGATATGTATGGTATGTACTCACTGAGAAGTAGATATTAGCCTAACAGGTCAGAATACCAATGATACATACTATAGACCATAAGAAGTTAAGCAAGAAGGAAGGCCCAAGAGAGGATGCTTGAATCACACTTAGAGGGGGAACAAAATAATCATGGGAGGCAGAGGGAGAGAGTGACCTTGGTGGGTGAAGGGAGGGCTAGAGGAATGGGAGGGGGGCAGGATCAGGTATGGAAAGAGACAGGAAAGAGTCCTAGTAAGCCAGGAGAATAAATGGAAATATGCAACTGCCAAAGACCTGGGATGAAGAAGGCCCCCATGAGTCAATGCAGGTGATCTTAACAGAAATGCCCAACAGTTGGGATATGGAACATGAAAAGACTACCTCTAGTAGCCAGAGAGGACCTCCAGTGGAGGATTGGGGACACCAACCCACCTAAAAAACTTTTGACCCATAACGGGTCCTATCTAAAAGAAATTCAGGAACAAAGAGCAGAGACTGAAAAAAAATGGCAGAACAAATGACTGGCCCATTTTTGAGACCTATCCCATGCGCAGGCCCCAATCCCTTATACTATTAAGGATACTATGCTATGCTATGCTATGCTATGTTTGCAGACAGGAGTCTAGCATAGCAGCTCTCTGAGAGTCTCTATCCAGCAACTGATGCTCATAGATGTAGATACCCACAGACAAACATTGGACGGAGGTCAGGGACCCCCATGCAAAAGTTAAGGGAAGCATTGAAGGAATTGAAGGGAACGGCAACCCCATAAGAAGATCAACAGTGTCAACTAACCTGGACCCCTGGGAACTCCCTGAGACTGGGCTACCAACCAAAGAGCACACACAGACTGGTCCTCTGTTACATATGTAGTAGAGGACTGCTTTGTCTGCCCTCATTGGGAGAGGATGAGCCTAATCCTGCTTGATGCTCTAGGGTAGGGTGAGATTCCACCTCACACCAGTCAGAATGGCTAAGATCAAAATTCAGGGGACAGCAGAAGCTGGCGAGGATGTGGAGAAAGAGGAACACTCCTCCATTGCTGGTGGGATTGCAAGCTTGTACAACCACTCTGGAAGTCAGTCTGGCGTTATCTCAGAAAACTGGACATAGTACTACCAGAGGATCCAGCAATACCTCTCCTGGTCATAAACCCAGAAGATGTTCCAACTGGTAAAAAGAACATTTTTTTTTCAGATGTTTCTCAGCCATTCGTAATTCCTCAGTTGAGAATTCTTTGTTTAGCTCTGTACCTCTGAGCAGTCTCCCACCCACCCCCAGCACCAGCATATTATTTTATGTGTATGAGTGCTTTGCCTGTATGTATGTGTGTGCACCATGTGCATGCCTGGTGCCTGTAGACCCCAGAAGACACCCCTAGAACTGGATTTTGTAATGGTATAGTCACCATGTGGGTACTTGGAACTGAGCCCAGATCCTCTGAGAGAGCTAGTGCTGTCAACCACAGAGTCATTGCTTCTAATTCTTTATGTACACACATATGTTCATATGCACCTCATTAGTGTGCACATTTCCATATGTCTAATGAGATCATGGGTGGAAAAGGAGCTGATTTCAACCACCAATTTCTTCATGATTCGCTATCAGTAAATGGTTAAATGGTTGGTTTTTATACCTCTTTTTATATACACACGTACCTAAAGTTATATAAAAGTTTCTGGGGTGAGAGGAAGTGTGAGTAGAAATAATTAAGAAAGCCTGACTATGTCAGCATGCATTCTGATGTATTAGAATTGTCAGAAAAAGAGCTAGCCTTGTCTCCACCTAGCCTAGGATAGTTTGGACAGCACTATTTGGAATAATAAAGAATGCCATAAACAGACCTCTGAGAGTATTAAACTAAAAACAAGAAAACAAGAACGTTACAGGAAAAGCAATAGAGACTATTCTATTCATCTATGACTGGCTAAGAGTTGTAGCCTCATTTATTCACACATGAGGCATTGTAGGACATTTTTTCTCTGGAAATAATGTAGCTGTTCTCCTAACAAAATCTGTTTCCCTTTTTCTATTCATTGACAACATCACTTTTACAAATTCAGTTCAGGACTTGTCTTTCTTGAATACGGTGTGTAGTTAATAAAGAGTGAATTTAAACAAACTTTTTTTTTAGCATCTTGTGGGGTTACTGATGGCTACTGCTGCAATATTCCTACTGTTCTGTATAAAACAGATTGTTATCTTAAGCTGGTCATGAGTCGTAGCCCTTTTATGTAGCACTTGTATGACAGCATCCACTATACTGCCATCCATAGTGTAGTGCTTGATAAATATTAATTCAAATTCAATTGAATTGTTTACGAGGGGTGGAGAAAAGTCTGGGAACACTGAAATTTAATATCTTTGGGCTTCCTACTGGAGATTAATCAAAAGGAAACTGTGATTTTTTTTATATGACATATGGTTTCTTTCCCAAAACAGAGATACAAATGAAAGCAATTGAAGGTGGCATCTTTATCCGATGGATTTGGAACTCAGTGACTAGAATTCTGTTTGTTTTTACCTGGCTTTTTCTTTGCTTTCTCATTCTGACTGCTGAGAAATGGGGAGTTTACCCTCTAACTGACAGGAAGGGTGAGCCCGATTGGAAGGGTTTGCTGAAAGCTTTACATAATAATGACTGCTATTCTGAAAGCTGCGGCAGAGAGCTCCATCAAGCCTTCCCTCAGACCCTGGGGCACAGCATCCTCTAGATCTAAGCTGTCACTGACATGTCAAATCATCTCTGCAGCAACTCCACCTGTTTTGATGGTTCTCTAAGCTCCCCACCGCCCCCTTCAGTGAGGTGCACCCATAGATATTTTAGCCTTTTCAATGCTCATTCTTCTTAGAGTTCAGGAATCTGGCCTGAGTTTAAAACAAATATCGGATTAGAGTGTCATGCTATAGGAAGCTACCATATAATTATGTGCTGAGTTTTGCTTTTTGGTAAATAAATGGAGGTCCTAATAATACTGAAGTCTTATACTGTCATTGCCTAACAGTCTTCAGAAATAGCGCAAGACGCAGTGTTTCCATCATGAATCTGAAATTGTGACTCTCCTTTATCTTTAGTCTCCCATCCTTTTTTGATCCATCTTTTTTATTCACCCTTAAAACTGGTACCAACTTAAATGCTAGGCTTATACAGTTCCCCCATTAAGGAATACTGACTCTTTTTTACTCCCCTTGAGCTTTTCATGACAAATTTAATCTTTCAGATGGCCCTTTGCCCAAATCCATGCCCTGAGACAATACTCTTCAAGTGTCTACTGTGGGACAATGATTGCTCTGCTTGAGAGAGGTTGACATGAAAACCCAAACTGAGAGCAGTTTCTGTGTATTTATGGAAGACAGAAGACTAAAAAAGAAATAGTAAAAAAAAAATAAGTGAAGTCATTTTAAATAATAGTGGTAAAACAAATACCACAGAATGATTCTGAAGAGAATGGTGTACTGGAGTCTGTGGACAGTACTTAGCACACACCAATGTCTAAAATAAAGAATGATTAGTTTGGCAAGAAAAGGAAAAGCCAGACAGGTCGGAATCTCTTGCATTCAGAGCACAGGAGGTACTAAAAAAGTTGACAAGGTAAAGTCAGGGAGATCCATGAAAGTTAGTATAGCTGAAAGTCTATTCAAAATAGAAGAAGAAAAGAAGTTGGAGCATGCCGGGCGTGGTGGCGCACGCCTTTAATCACAGCACTCGGGAGGCAGGCGGATTTCTGAGTTCGAGGCCAGCCTGGTCTACAAAGTGAGTTCCAGGACAGCCAGGGCTATACAGAAAAACCCTATCTTGACCCCCCACCCCCCACCCCCAAAAAGAAGTTGGAGCATGATTTCATAGTAAGTGAAAATGCTAAATGTGGTATGAGTGGATAGTGCCACCAGACAGAAGACCTGGTAAGGGTGAAGCAGGTTCAACTCCGCAGGAATTCTCATACTTGAGAACAGCAGACATTAGAACCAGATCCTGGCCAGGGTCTATCTGTCCTAGGACAAATAATCAAAACACCCCATTGAGATGACAACTGATCACATAGCATAAAAACTTACAGTCCTCCATGCTAATGAGGTATCTATTTAGGCTTCATGTATTTAACCAATGAGCTTCCCTTCCTGGGCATCCCTTCCTACAAAAGGTATTTAATCCGTGGTTCACCCTGGGCATAATGTATGCATTCACCTCCACCATGAATAAAACAGTTTGGACAAGCAACGACTGTCTCCCTCATCCAGGATCGCTGCAGAGGTTTGCGGAGGTTGGCCTTCCTCACAAAGAGCCTCTCCTAAATCTTCCAGAGAAGCCCTCTCTTCCAGCCCCTTCCTACTTTTGGAACTCACTGGGAACCAAACCGGATTCCCTATCCCAGGCTCAGCCATCCCCTTCCTGCCTGGTGTGTAGCTCAGGCCTTTGGACCCACATTCCCAACTTCTTGAGGTCCCGCAGTGGCTTCTGGGTACATGGGAGGTTGAGAACCACAGCATCCACCGCAGATCTCAGTGCTTTTTCACCCGGAAGAACACAGGCTGAGACTTCTATCATGGATTGTGTTCTGTCTTCCCTGAGCTACCCTCCGACATCTCATCAGCGAAGCAGGCACACAGACTGTATGATAGTTTGTATATGTTTGGCTCAGGGAGTGACACAAGCTATTAGAAGACTTGGCCCTTTTGGAGGAGGCATGGCCTTTGGAGGAGGTATGTCACTGAATAAATATCATCTAAGACCATCCTTTAAGACCATCCTTCTACCTGCCTGGAAGCAATTTTCCACTAGCAGCCTTCAGATGAAAATGTAAAACTTTCAACTCTGTATGAACCATGCCTGCCTAGATGCTGCCATGCTCCCACCTTGTTGATACTTGACTGAACCTCTGAACCTGTAAGCCAGCCCCAAATATATGTTGTCCTTTATAAGACTTGCCTTGGTCATGGTGTCTGTTCACAGCAGTAAAATGCTAAGACAGAATGACATCTCTTTTTTATTTTCATGTGGATAGTGGAAGCAGAGATAAGTTGGGAAGTTATTAAGATAATTCAAGAGAAAGAACCTGGCTTGAATAAAGTTCCAAATTTATTTTAGAAGTGGTCCAACAAAGCCAGTGATTAACTGAACAGAAGAGAACACTGGTTAGGAAAGTTGATCTCTTCTATGGGATAGACTTACCTTGTCATGCTTACATGAGTGTTTATCCGTACACTCTAAGGGACTACACCAAGCCTGGTAAGCATTACACCCTCAAGACAAATCCAATAACGTAAATGACTGAATGCATTTTTCTCTTAGAGAGAGAAGCAATTTAAATCTGCAGTAAGCAGTAAAATATGTTTTTTTGAACTATTTTTTTTCATAGAAAGTTAGCTTTGCTAGGGCTTTACCTAAGAATATCATATGTGAATAAGCTTTGAAATACTTGATTATACTTAGAGATAGCTCCACTTTTGAAAACAAGATGCTTTGACTATAAGTAACAGATCTTTACATTTCTGCTACAGATTTAGAAAGAGGGGAATAAATATCATCTAATATTTCTGCATTGTATTTTAGGAGGTTGTTAACCAAGAACCTTGGTCATGTTGAGCCTACCAACCAAATAGTGTTAGGGAGTACAAAAGATCTGAGTACCGTACTATAAATCAATGTTCTCAAGCTCTTGCTGAAAAATGTTCAGTACTCTGTAAAAAGTAGATCATTCTAGTGATTCATGACCTATAAAGGTTAACTATGAGTGATAATATCACACCCAGTTGATGGCAAGCTAGTTCTCTTGAGCAGTATTACTAAAGTTACATATTATTCTTTGAACACATATTGATAGAGGACCCAGTTTTCAGCACAAGGTCTTGGCTATCTACAATGAATAAATCACACACAAATATAATAAACCCCATTGGATAATGACACTATAAGGTCTAAAAAGAAGTTATTAAGTTTGGTTCATGTGAATGTTAGAAGCACTTTTTTGGGGGTTCACTTACTACAAGTTACCTGAAATGGTTGCAACTTTTAAAAACATACACAGTGGAATTCTCTTTCGGTCAAAAATGAATAATGTCATGCTGTTTGCATGAAAATGGATTATCATAGTAACTAAATTAAGTCAGTCTCAGAGAGACAAATTCACATGTTTTCTACTATGTTTTTCTTCTTAGACTTGATATAGTTACATAAAGTTATATATGAACAGATAATATGAAAGTAGAAGCAAAAGTGGCTTAGTGGAAAGGGGAGGGATGAGAAAGGAGAGAGTAGGTTTGGGGGCTAAGGGAAATGTGTTCAAAGTGTATTGTATACTTATAAGAAAATGATCATTAAAAAAAACAATAAAAAATTTTAAACTTATACTAAACCATACCAGAATGACAAGTAGAAGCCTTAGCTGAAACAGGGAACAATTATTATATTCAGACTCTGACTTAAGCAGTAAAATGGTTGCATGAAACGTGGTTTAGGGGAAACTCAAGCCATGTACTATAATTTTGGTCAAGAACCTATGGCCAATGAGCTCATGAACCTTAAGGAGAATCTCTTATTATTATTTTGTTAAATGGCCATAGTATCTGATCACATCCTAATAAGGTCTTTATAGTCATAGATCCCTGAAGTGCTCAGCATCCTTCTGAGAAAAAAATTGTGGGCTTTTGGTCTGTGTGATATGAGTTAACAAAAAAGTAGTAACAGTTCTTCTTTAGAATGTTTCTCTGTGAGAACTGAGCTATCTAGAGATTTCTGGAGAGCAAAACCAGCTCTTCGAGAATGTTTTCTAACAGGATTTCTGACTTGGTTGGATCCCAAGAATTACTTCGAGAGCTGACACAGCTCCTCTAGAATGTTTTCTAGCAGCTATGCAGAAGCTTTCTGGAGTGACCACGGCTCTTTTAGAATTTTCCTGGCTTTCTGATTTTGATTGGAAAGCTCAAAAATTACTTCTAGAATTTTTTTCTAATAGGATTTCTGACTTGGTCAGAAGATCCAATATATTTTTTTTTATAGCAGCTTTTCTAACATTGGTCAGAAATGCATGAGCTATCCAGAGAGCTTTTAGAATTTTTACTAGCAGAGAGAGCTGTCTCAACCAGAGAGCCTTTAGAATAGCAAGGAAAAGCTGTCTAGAGTAGAGCAGAACACAGACACACACACAGAGACAGAGACACAGAGACAGAGAGCGACAGAATGAGACAAAGATGCACACACATACACACACACACACAGAGAGAGAGAGAGAGAGAGAAGAGAGAGAGACAGAATGAGACAAAGACACACAGAGAGAGAGAGAGACAGAGAGAGAGAGAGAGAGAGAGAGAGAGAGAGAGAGAGAGGCAGAAAGACAGAATGAGACAAAGACAGGGGAGGGCACAGTCTGGAAAGCCATGTCAGCACAACCTAGGCTACCAGCTTGGACCCCCGATTTGACTTCCAGGCCTTCGTTTTCCCTGCTCCCAGACACCCAGGTTCCTTCTCTCAGGAACCTGGACCTAGCTGAGGTTGGTTCTTGGCATGCACTTATGTACATACATATATATTCACATGTACAAACATGCAACGACAATAACTAAAGAAGGAGGAAGGAGGAGTATTAGAGATTGAAAAGGGGAGGGAAATGAATGTGTACTGTAGATGCAGTGCTCATGTATGAAGCTATCAAAAATTATTAAATAAAATGAACGAAAATGGTTAAATAAAATGAAAAAATTTAAAGAAGAAGTAAAACCATTATGATAAAAATTAAAAGAAAAAGTGGCTTACAAAGCTGGTATATAAACCTGGACACTGTCTGCCTTTTTCTCCTCTGCTTTTGTGTTACTAGACGCTACTGTGGGAAACCAAGCTTGCCGTCAAGTAAAGAGTACAGTCTGTGAGGACATAGCAGAGAGAGGCTGCCCTTTGGCTTCTACAGTCCCTTGGTCCTAAACTATCGTCACCTACTTGTCTTTATGCTTTGCCTTCTTTGATTTTTGATAGCTGCTTTTCCACTGATAAATTCAATTTGGGTCTACAAATGCACACAAAAACTTCCTTCAGGAGGAATGTGAATAGGAACCTTCTAGTATGAGTTCCCGAAAGTTTATATGCTAAAATTTATTCAAATGGGTAGATGAGAGCTTTGACCTGGGTCAGAGGAAGTTAAAAGTAGTTGGAAATGGTGTAGGATTTGGAGAAAGGTCCGCCTTGGGGCACGAGGGCATGGGGAGGTTGTGCTACCACAGGGGATTTACAGCAGTAAGAACAGAGTGTTTAAGGACATGGCTAGTGAACACGAAGACGGAGCTATATGCCAAAAACCAAAAACCAAACCAAACCAAACCAAAATGCCCCCAAACCAATGCCTAGCTGGTGGTGTGTGTGTGTGCAGGGAGGGATGTTTAGAAGTGAGGAAAACATTCTCTTTCCATCTTTATAGGAGACTCCCAGCCTTCCATTATTCTTAAATGTAATATCCTTTAGCTAGACTCTGTATAAAAGGAGACTTTTATGGGCCTATCTAGGGACTTAAGTGATATTTTTAAGAGAAATATTTGTGGGAAGATGTATTCTGAGTTTTGAACGGTCTATTTATAGGTGACTTTGAAGAAGTCAATCCGTGCAGGACAACTTTTATGACTTAAGTTTAAAATCCAGCGCTGATGTGTTTTCAAATCAGAAGGTTGGCCAGGAGTGACTATTTAGCATACTCTTGAATGTGAAAAAGAAATGGCTAGGATTATTTGTAAGTTTAATAGACCCATAAAATAGTAATTGAAAAAAAATAGAGTTAATATCTATTTTCGACTGAAAAGTCTGTTGATTTTTTTGTAGTTTCCTTATTGAGAGTCTTATAATTTTTATGAATGCTTAATAAATACTTCAAACCCATTCTTTGGTAGTTATTTTCTGATAGAAAGCTACAATTTTAATTATAGGCAAGAGAAGACAGCAGACAGAATCAGAAATTTCTCAAGAACTAAAAGTCATTTTTTTTTCTATTCCTACAAAATCTAGGAAGAAAAGCAGGCGCGGATTTATGAAGCATGGCAGCTGGATTTCAGAATTACATTTAAGAACTTAAAATTGATCTAAATGCAACATAGCTTGAGCCTAGCAAGCTTACTATTGAACTTGGAATTTTATTTTCTTTTTAAACTTTTTAGTAAAGTTTTTGTGAACATAATCTATATAACTTATTGTGTATAGCTTTTCTATGAAGCCAAGAGAATTTAAAGTTGTTTGGTCTAGTATTTGGGGCAGAGAATTATTGCCGTGCAACAATATTACTCTGGGATTTGTAGAATATATCTGTGCATGTTTACACAGAACTCAGTATCTGGTTATATAATCCAGAACCTGCGGTATGATTGAAACCCATTAAGGAGACCACAGGGGAGTACAGATAGGTATATGAAATATCTCTATTTACAAGTATAATTTTGCATTGTATATCAATTAAGCAGTACCCCAGGCAGAATGGCTAAGATTAGGAAAACTGATGGGCTAAACAGGTGTCTCAGTAGTTGAGAGCACAGCTGTTCTTACAGATGACATGGTTTCAATTATCAGTGCCTAAATGGAGGCTCACAACCATCTGTCATTCCAGTTTCAGGCTTCCTTGTACACTAACTATTATATGTGCAGCACAGGTATGGATGCAGATGAAACAGTCACATATATCACATATATGATTAAAAAAAAAAACTGTGAGAGAAAGCCAATTCTGCTGAGGATGAAGGGCAAGGGAAACCCACATTCACCATTGATGGGATTGTGAACTCGAGTATCCATTATGGAAATCAGTGGAGAGAACCACGATCCAAGTATACCAGTATGTTCCTTGCCATGTACCCAAAGGACTTGATATCCTTCATAGTTCCCCATCCATGCTTGTCCCATTTCCTTCATAATAACCAGAAAATGGAAGCTTCCGAGATGCTCCATCAGTTTATAAATGAATGGAATTCTACTCAATTATAATGAACATGAAACCATGAAATTTTCAGGTACATGAATGGAACTGGGGAATTTTACAGTGAGTGGAGTGACCCAGACCTGGAAAGATAACACACAGAAAGAAGATTCTTTCTTTCTTTCTTTCTTCCTTCCTTCCTTCCTTCCTTCCTTCCTTCCTTCCTTCCTTCCTTCCTTCCTTCTTTTAACCCTTGGGGACACTGTGCAGTCTATTTACATCATTTCTCCCACTCTCTCTCAAATTCATGACATTTCCCCCTACGAAGCACAGCCTCCCTGTCCTGCTTGGAAGACACCGTATCACAGCAGATTTTATGGTCTTCAGACTTTTACAAAATTTCGAGCCCCCTCTCTCCTGACTGCTCCTGAGCTTTAGGAGTAGGTGTTGTATTTTAAAAGTATCAATTAAGATAGAATAACTGACAGTCATTTATTCTCTGCATGGTGACCACTGCAGAATTTCTGCATTAGTCATCATCTGATGCAAAAAGAAGAGAGTAGCACTTATGTGTGTCTAAGGGTAAGTATTTAGAACACATTTAGAAATTATATTGTTTTAAGAAAAGAGCAGTAGTAGGTTCTCCTCCAGGGTCTATGTCCTCTCCAGTAATGGGTAAGTTAGCTATATTTACAGTACCCTGCATTGATTTCCTACTGAATGAGCTTAGGCCAACAAGATGTTAGTTTCCCCTAAGAAAACAATGCTACTATTTAACTATGGGAGATACTTTATTAGAGCAGACATCATTATTGTTTGTGGGTTTTACAACTAAGTAGGATTATTTATTGCTTTTCTCCCATGGCAGCTTGCGTAGCATCTTTGGATAGCCTGAGCTAATCCAGAGGGGTGAGGTTTCTAGGTCAGTTCTAGTTTGATTCTCCCAAATCTGTTCAAGGATGTGGTGGCTTCAGCAATCGCATCACACATTCAAGTTCTAGCCTTGAATAAAGGCAATAACAACATCCTATCTTGTTTCGCCAGTTTCTTCTAGGACTATCCCTGACCAACAACTTAAAGGGAAGTTTCCCATGCCTGGAACTGGAGGTACTATTAGATATTCTATGCATTTTGGGGAGAACATTATAAGCCTTTGCAGCATAACTACATTTAAACTACACACACATAGACACACCTGGACACACACACACACACACACACACACACTCACGTATGCATGCCTGTGTGTGCTCACATGAGTCCAATATAGAATATTGCTATTGTCCTTAGTTGACTCCTAAAACTTGAGAACAAACACTATTTCTTTAGATACCACATATTTTTTGTCACAGAGATTGGAGGCACAACCTGACAGTGACCCAGGATACTCATCCCAGACAGCTGATTTTTACAGTATCAAAAAGTTCTATAAATGTTGCTAGAGGTAATATTATCTTTTTATGTTATTCAGTCTTATAGAGCTGAAAGTCTCTGAGCTAGAACAATGTAGCTCACTCAGTCTTAGGAAACTCATGCCTTCTATAAATCCTTCTGAGAAGGCTGGGTGGGGTCAGATACCTCAGAGGAGAGCCTGTTATTATTAAATGAATATAGCTTTCAGCTATATTCTAAATACTTATCCTTATGCCCAAAGATAAGTGCAGCTTTTACCCTTCATCGGAGATGCTTCTTTTTGTAGCAAATAAGAAGACGTTACAGAGATCATCAAGTAGTCAAACTTTAGAAAGTAATGAATGTGGGGACATCTACAACCACAAGCCCTCTACCTCAGGCTCAGAGGTAGATGGGGCATAAGGTTGTAGACTGAGAAAACCAGAATCAGGATGGCTGAGGCACAATTGTGTCTTCTGCATTTGACGGAGATGCTGCAACTATGGATTTTCAGTAATATGGCTGCCGGCACAAGACATGTACAAGGACACACCAGTTAACACGTCAGCATGGATAGGGAAAATGTTGCAACATAAAACTGCTAGAAGAAGAGGCATAGATAGTGGCTGTGGCAGGACATACACACACACACACACACACACACACACACACACAGAGAGAGAGAGAGAGAGAGAGAGAGAGAGATTTCCTCAGGCACGAACTATATGATAGTTTTCCCAACCCTCTGCAATCAGCCCTAACACATGTACACATGGGAAACACTAATTGGACTCAGTGGATTGTATGTGTGTATAAATATATCAAAGTAATAATTACAGAAGAAAAGGTCATGAATTCAAGAGGGAATGTAGATGACTTGGGGAGTTAGCATGGGGAAATAAAAGTGGAAATGAGATATTAGAGTGTTGCAGTACTCATGCATGAAATTCTTTAAAAACTTACAATTAAAACTATCAGCAAAATTATTGTACGTAAAGGGAGAAATAAAAAAAAAAGCAGATTAATATAGACCACGAGAGTACTTGGAGAGTCAACTGAATTGGGAGTAGGGCATCTCTGGGATGAGCTATAAACCTAGGACAATGGAAACTCCCAGGAATCTATGAGGGTGACCCTAGCTCGGACACCTAGCAATGGGGGATATGAAGATTTAACTGATCATCTCCTGTAACCAGGCAAGACTTCCAATGGAGGTATAGGGACAGCCACATCATCTAATCCCCACAATTTTTCCTGCCTAAAAGATGTGCAGGGGTACAAAAAAAAAAAAAAAAAAAGCAAAAACCAGTGGAGCAGAATTTGAGGGAATGGCCAACCAATGGCTGGTCTAATTTGAGACCCATACCATGAAAGGGAACTCACTCCTGACGCTATTAGTGGTATTCTGCTATATTTGCAGACAGGAGCCTAGTATAACTGTCCTCAGAGAGACTTTACCCAGCAACTGATGAAAACTGATGCAGAGATCCATGGCCAAATATTAAGTGGAGCTCAGGGGAGTCCTGTGGAAGAGGGGGAATAATTATTGAAGGAGCCAGAGGGGTCAAGGACACCACATGAAAACACTCAGAATCAACTAACCTGGTCCCATAGAAGCCTATCAAGACTGAACTACCAACCAGAGAGCATGTATGGGACAGAACTAGGCCCTCTGCACACATGTAACACTTGTGTAGCCGGTCTTCATAGGGGACTCCTAAAGTGGGATCAGGGGCTGTCTCTGACTGTATTGCTTGCCTTTGGATTCATTTCCGATGGCCTGCTCTGTCTAGCTTCAACAGAAGGTGAGCCTAATCCTACTGCAACTTAATATGCCAAGTGGTTGATATCCATGAGAGGCCTTCCCCTTTTTGAGGAGGAATGGATAGGCAGGGGAGATGAGATGAGAGAGGGGGATTGGATGGAGAGGAGAGAGGAGAAGCTGTGATCTAGATGTAAAGTAAATAAAGAATAAATAAAAAAGGCAGACTAATAAAGGCTAATTTCATGGTAACAGGATGAATGATACTACATACCACAGCACTAAAATTTTAATGAGATAAAGCTGGGTTACTAGTTATCTATAAATTAAGACTTAATTTGAAAACGTCAGACATGTATGAAAATACCACAATGAAATCTGTTATTTTGTATACATCTTAAAGTACATAAAGATACCCAGCAACTTAAGATGTGAGAGAAGGGCTAAGAAAGTAAAGGTATACTTTTTCTCAAAGAAAATAAAAGGAAACAGAAGAGTTGTGCCAGCCTTGTCTAGGTTCTAGTATAGCATGCTTGCCTGTAACTGAATAATTATTGTCACAGCAATTTTAGATCTTTTTTAGTGCTAAGTTGGAATAGACAAGATAAATAATAACATTGTTCTGCCTGAAGTTTCACCTATTTCCTCTTAAAATTAATTAAGATGAGATTCAACTATAAATTTCATGTTTAAAGCAGTATTAATGAGTAAGTGAGGTTTTTTTTCACTGTAGAACGTAAAGTGACTGTGATACAGATTAATTTCCTTTTTGTGCCTCTGCATGAATATAACCCGACACATATAATTTTCAAGAAAAGTGTGCTAATAAAATTCAGCTCTCATTATTAATAAATAACTAGCATAAGGTAAAATGCCATCTTTACTAGATTTATAATTTGAGGATATAAATATTTAAAACCTCCCTTTAATTTTTTAAATTAATATTTGCTTTGCATTTGTTCAAGGAGCACTTCAAATGACTCACATTGCTTTTGAAATGCTGATATGAGTGCATATGCATTATTAAATACTCATATTCCTGAGGTATATCAGGGTCTTTTGAATGGTAGAAAACAAAACCATTGATTAAAATAAGGGAAGGGGCGAACTGGAAAACAACTATTCTTTGTGTTCTAAAACACATAAGAATACTATTTTAGATGACATCACTGGTACTGCATTACCTGAAAGATGCCTTCCTATGAGTTTTGTGTATATTATTTGTTTGTTAGCGTAATATACTTAAAACCTGAAGTCTAGAAATCAGAATGATTATTTCCAGGAGCTGTGATAAGAAGGTATATCTGGCTTACAGACACTAGGTTTCAAAGACATTATTAAAATTATATGTAATACTTATAAGTATGTATATATGTGTGTGTGTGTGTGTGTGTGTGTATGTATATTTAAAATGGAGACACATATATGCATTATATGAAGTTATAGCATTATGCCACTTAGGGTAGTAATGCTCCTTCAAGAGCCATAGACTAACAAAAATCCTAATACTAAGCATGAGAGGTCTCTTTTCAAGTTGTAGTCCCAGTGACTCAAAGAGATTTTTTGAAACAATATAAGCTGTTTATGTTGCCCTTGGTTGCCTCCCAGAAATCAAGGGTGAGTCCCTATTGTTGGAGATACCATGTACTTCTGATAAAGGGGTCAGAAGATGAAAACTGGACCTGACCTCAAAGCCTCCTTCCAAGGACTGGAGGACTGGCTTTCATGGTCCTAGAAGGTGATATGCAAGCTGCTAAGTAGCTTATCAGCTGTGATGCCTATGAATGACAATAATGACTAGCATGATGAGAGATTACATTAAAGATACAAGAGTGAAACTTAAGTCTTGGCACCCATCAGCAGTCTCAACAGATATTCACTCACTCAACAGGAGGGGGATTATCCTTGGTTCTGTAAACCTAGCCAATCTTTGTGACTGGTGGCTAGTGAGATCATAGATCTTAAAGGAAGATCTATTAGTGCCACTTTCCAAAAATCTGCATACTTTAAAATTGCATTTTAAAATACTTATCCTTATGTGCACAACAGGTAAGTGTAGCTCTTACCCTACATCAGAGAAGCTTCATTTTGTAATAGTTGGAGCACATTACAGAAAGCCATGATTAGTCAAAATGTAGAGAATGGTATTCGGTACTCAGCCCCAGTTGATACACACACAATGTAATTACTATACCCATGGCTCAGGAAGCATAATGGAAGGGGTGGTGTGAGGAAAGATTATAATGGCCAGAGGCCTAGGAATTCTGCTGTGAAGTCATGTCTTATGGAAATGATGGAGGGAAGCCATGTTACAAAAAGGAAGCTGCAAAGTTTAGCGACTGACAGTATTTATGTAAGCACTACAAAATTTATTTATGAGATTCATCGATGTCACTGAAGAGATAGTATACAGGGATAGTGGTTAAGAGAACACTTAACTATCCATTGGCAAAGTCAGAAAACCCAATGTATCTGTGACATAATGTTTTTGTGTAGGCATCTAAAGGATTTCTTTCTTAAGCTATAATGCATTACATTTTAAAACCAAAAGCACATGCAGTCACACATATACCCAGTGCTCTTTTCTTCACACACACTTGAACTCTTGACCATGCACCCCCACTGGTAATGTGTATCTAGTAAAAATGTCCTCAAGGACCCAAATATCATTAGATTTATCAATTTGGAACAATATCCCAGTCAGCTAGCCACCAGCACTAGAAGTGGGTTGCAATCTTGTATTTAGTTGCGCTACAACTCCTTCATAATAAAATAGCAAATTGAAGTGCTTTTCAGACAGTGTGGGAGACCAAAGGGAAATGTTTCTGCCTCCAGTAAGCACAGGAGGCCATTAATGAGCCATTTCTGGCTCTCCCACCATGCATCCAGCCACTGCCTGCCTTCTGTCCTTACAGAGGCTGCGATTATCAAATTCTAGAGCAGTAGTTGGAAAAAAATGACTTAGCTTTCCAGAGTTTATGGGCTATATATACTTATATGTTTTATTTGTGGTTGGCAAGGAGAATTGAGTGCCTGCTATTGACATGAGTTTATATGGCACACTTCCAGCTCCTGGAAGAGAAGGGTTATGATCACAAAGGGAACAGAATGTTAAAAAAGGGTCAGATGTTATTGCCGGTAGCTTTCTTCATTCTTATTTTTGTCATTCTGCATTTATTTCAATGTATTTTGAGACAAGGACTAACTCTTTAGCCCTGGCTGGCCTTTAACTGATGGTAATTCTCCTGCCTCAGCTTCTGAGTTGCTGAAATTACAGGCATGAGCTACTATGCTACCCTTCTGGTATTTTTAATAGTATAAGGTTCTTTTTTTTTTTTTAACTTTGAAGAAAATATCCATTATGCACATAGACTTTTGAAAGTATAATTAATGTTTCCTTTAAAAAGACATCTGGGTTTATATATCCACTTCTACAGTTTGCTATGTTAAGATTAATATTTATCTCCCCACTGGCATTTATTTATTGTACCTAGTCCTGGGCTATATAAGGACACTTTCTTCCGTGGATATAATATACACTGAGCTACTACCCCATATCCGCTCTTGCTCACTCCCTTTCTTCTCCTCTCCCACCATCTCCCTTTTTCCCCTAGATAGCTCCATCTTGACTTTTATGTCTCACATACAGATATGATTTTATGCATCAGTATAAAATCTAGAACACATATTTTAAATAAGGATATTCCTTGTAGGTCCATACATTTAAATGTTTAGGCACTAGGGAGTAGAACTATTTGAAAGGATTTGAAGGATTAAGAGGCATGGCCTTTTGGGTGGAATTGTATTGTTGGGTCAGCTGAGGGGTTTCAGCAGCCCATGTCAAGCCCAGAATCTCTCTTCTCTCTCTGCTTATGGGTCAGGGTGCAGTTCTCTGTTACTGCTCCAGGGCCTGCTTGCCTTCCACAACTCCAAATAGTGCCACTCCCTGGGCCAAGCATATTCAAGCCATGACAGATGGTATCAGGTGTTGATATGTGCATACTAGGAAAGGTTGTTTGGTACAATGGACACGTCTCTGTCTGCAATTTTGAAAGGAGTATGACACCAGGGTGCTATTTGATGACTGGACTTATTTCCACAGGTGTTTAATCTGTCTCTCACCCTGCATAACCATGTAACCCCATTTGCTACCAGCTGGGTATATGCTCATGTCCACAGGACATGCCTGGCTAGACATTTATTCTTGGCTTGCCAAAATTGTGCTTTATAGTGCAAAATAATTTTGGGGGTGGGTGGTGATTGGCCCAGCTGGAGTGGAGAAGGAGGAAGGGAAACTATTGAGGGTTTTTTTGTAATGATGGGGCTTCTATAATGCTAATGGTATGATTTTTTTTTATTTTTATTTTTTTTAGTAAAATAACCATTGATGTCACTGCCCAGAAGAGCAGGCTTGTTATTGTATAAATAAAGATGTCTCAAGCTATTCCGGGACACTTGCTTGAAAGACAATAGGTGTCAACATCTTCATTTGCAAGAATCCCTTTCTCAGGACCTGAACCTTGCAGCTAGAGCTGGTTTCAGCAGAGTCCTTCAGATAAGTATACAGGGAGGTCTAGAAGGGTTAATGACTCTATTTTGAGGTTTTTGATTAACCTCATACTGATTTCCATTGTGGGTGGGTGAGTTTACATTTACACCAGCAATGTATGAGAGGCTCCCTTCTGCCCACATCCTTCCCATCATTTGGTATTTGTTTTCTGAATGAATGTCAATATAAGGGTGAGATGGAATCTCAAGGTAGGTTTATTTGCATTTCTTCAATGGATAGGGATTTTATGTTTATTGGCCATTTGTAATTCACCTTTTGAGAACCTTATCTTCATTTCATTAGCCCCTTTATCAAATGGCTTATTTGATTTATAAAGCTTTTATAGTTCTTTGTTTATTTCAGTGATATAACTTTTACATTAGTGAGACATGCATGTACAGAGATGATACTCTCTATATGTGGTGTTGGCAATGACTTGCAAAGGAGAAGCAAATAAATATCAATTTAATCAGAAAACTCATGGTATAGAAATTCATCACTTTTGGAGTCATAAAGCCCTATGTTTGGATCTTTTCTTATAAAGTTTAAAATAGTCAATAAGGTTCTTTTTTAAAAATTAGATATTTTCTTTATTTGAATTTCAAATGTTATTCCCTTCCCTGGTCTCCCTCCTAAATCCCCCTCCTCTTATCCCCTCCCCTCCCCCTGATCCCCAACCCACCCACTCCTGGTCCTGGCATTCCCCTACATTCTGACATAGAACCTACACAGGTCCAAGGGGACCTCTCCTCCCATTGATGACCAACTAGGCCATCTTCTGCTGCATATGTAGCTGGAGCCATGAGTTCCACTATGTATCCTCATTCGTTGGTGGTTTAGTCCCTGGATGCTCTGGGGTTACAGGTTGGTTTATATTGTTGTTCCTCTTATGGAGCTGTAAACCCCTTCAACTCCTTGGGTCCTTTCTCTAGCTCCTTCATTGGGGACCCTGTGCTCAGTCCAATGAATGGCTGTGAGCATCTCCTTCTGTATTTGTCACTGGCAGAGCCTCTCAGGGGACAGTTATATCAGGCTCCTGTCAGCAAGCTTGTTGGCCTCCACAATAGTGTCTGGGTTTGGTGGTTGTATATAGAAAGGATCCCCAGGTGGGGCAGTCTCTGGATGGTCATTCCTTCAGTATCTGCTCCACACTTTGTCTCTGTATCTCCTCCCACAGGTATTTTGTTCCCCCTTCTAAAAAGGACCAAAGTGTGGATACTTTGGTCTTCCTTCTTCTTGAGTTTCATGTGTTTTGCAAATTGTATCTTGGGTATTCTGAGCTTCTGGGCTAATATCCACTTCTCAGTGAGTGTATATCATGTGTGTTCTTTTGTGATTAGGTTACCTCACTCAGGATGATATCCTCCAGATTCATCCAATTTGCCTAAGAATTTCATAAATTCATTGTTTTTAATAGCTGAGTAGTACTCCATTGTGTAAATGTACCATATTTTCTGTATCCATTCCTTTGTTGAGGGACATATGGGTTCTTTCCAGTTCTAGAAAAACAAATAACCCCATTTAAAAATGGGGTACAGAGCTTAACAAAGAATTCTCAATTGAGGAATACTGAATGCCTGAGAAGCACCTAAATTTTTTTTCAACATCCTTAGTCATCAGGGAAATGCAAATCAAAGCAACTCTAAGATTCCACCTCACACCAGTCAGAATGGCTAAGATCAAAAACTCAAGTGACAGCAGATGCTGGCAAGGATGTGGAGAAAGAGGAATACTCCTCCATTGCTGGTGGGATTGCAAGCTGGTACAACCACTCTGGAAATCAGTCTGGTGGTTCCTCAGAAGATTGGACATAGTGCTGCCATAGCAATACTACTCCTGGGTCTATACCCAAAAGATGCTCAAAAAGGTAATAAGGACACATGCTCCCCTCTGTTCATAGCAGCCTTATTTATAATAGCCAATAAGGTTCTTTTAACAACTGTAGGAGGTAGATACTGTATACCATGCCATTATACAGATGGATGAGAAAAGACCCTGGGAATCTACTAGCACATTCAAAGACCCAAAGCCAGTATGAGGCAGAGTAGAAATTAACAGACATAGACTTCTAGATTCTCATAGTAGAAGTAATGGTGGCCACCACCAATTAAACCTTTTCCACTTCCTAGAGGTCAGGTACCTATATGGTACATAATTAGAGCTTTGAAAAGATAACTCATAAAATATATCACTTATAAGCTTGTGATATAAAAGGTTCCTATCTTTTAATGATTGATTCTTTGTATCATATTATAATTTATTCCTGGCTCAGTAAAATAAAAGTATATATGAAACTAACATTTTCTACCTATTTTTTTTTACCAGCCATTTGATCCAATTTTTAGCATTAATTTAAATTGAATGTCTGCTATATTATTTTCTGTTTTCTTGGCTTTGGGTAGTTGTCACAAAAAAATCTAACACTCACCTCTGCCCCATATTATTAGATAATGAGTCATTTTTTATGCATTTGATAAAGATGTGTTTTGAAAAAAAATAATGGAAAGACATAAGTGTATATCCATTTCAACCACTATAGGTGGCCCTGATAAATTATTCGGAAATAATTTTGAGCATTTATAGGTAATGAACTTAACATATAGAACAGAATGCTCTGAATGCACACAGCAGAGAGAAAACAGCTCATGTATCCAAACTATGAATTTCATTTTGCTTTAAAGAGCACCCTTGGTCAAGATTGTGTACTGTAGAAGTTGTTTCTATTTATTACATCCCAAAGATGCTTCTGAATTCAACTTCAGGGATTGAATCTAGACATCGAGTCAAGTCACAGTACAAATATATCACCCCCACCAACATACAGAGCAGTTAGAAGATAAGAACAGGAACCAATCAAAACAAGTGGAAATGAGATCATGGGAGACAGACTAGATGCAAATGGAAAAATGTCCAAATAGCAAGGAACAGAAAATGAGGTGAAAATCAAAACAGAGACAACACCTTTCAAATGGAAAAAAAAGTCAGCCATTTCATAACCACAGATAATGCGTATGCCTTTTGTTGGATATATTAAGGAGTACACTGGCATGTAAATATGTCACCTCTCCTGGGGATACAAACATTTACTGCAGTGAATATTTTTATATTTGTTTTTCACTGTCAGTGTGTATTTTCCAGGCATATTATGGTGCTTTAAATCTTAACATGTAAGCTGGGCATGATGGCACATGCCTTTAATTCCAGCACTCAGGAGGCAGAGACAGGCACATTTCTGAGTTCGAGGCCAACCTAGTCTACAAAGTGAATTCCAGGACAGCCATGGCTACACAGAAAAACCCTGTCTGGAAACCACCCCCTCACCAAAAAATCTTAACATGTGATGAATACATTTTGGAAAAATAATGTTTTAACACTTCCTTAGCTTTATTTTGTCCCCCTATATAGTTACAGAATGGTTTTTTAAGTTTTTTTTTCTTTCTTAAATATAACACTGCTGAGGGAATCTTATTCTTTCTTTTCTTTCTTAAATAGCCAAATGAACATGAGGACATTATTGGTAGGATTTTGGTAACTGCCCAGCAATGTGAGGACTTAGCACTTTAGGAAATACACAAAATACCATACTAAATTGGTAAGTGTGATATGGCTTCATGAATAGCTATAAATGGAAACTGAGTTTTACTTTTTACTTCTTTACACATAGAAATATATATAATTAATATGTCTAGTAAATTTATAGGAGAAATCAATTATGTTATTATTGTGTATATCCTATTCCCTCAGTAATGCTTTCATGCATCACAGAATCAGAGAAATGCACCAGAGGAAATTGCTGGCATTCTCCACAGAAAATTCATGCATGACATTACACAAAAATTAATTTATGATAAATGATTTCAAGCCTAGATCTCAGAATAGCTTATTTAAATGACATCAGAAAAGCGCACCTCACCACCCACAAAAACTCACCCGCAAAAAGGAGTCCAGAGATCCATTCTCCATATACTCTACCACGATCATTACTGGCCGACCTGCACGGAAGCAAGGGACACACATGGTTAGCGCTGTGACAGAGAGATGGGCCGCAGGTAGGGATCTCTGGCTGCAGTAGCTAATTTATTTGTATTTTTAAAAGATGAACTTCACTTCTCATCCTCTTTTATGAAAGCCTACTCACATATGCATCTCATGTCTCTACAGTATTATTACTTTTTGAGTTCCTAAAGGGACATGGATTAAAATCTGAGTTACAAAGGAATGTCTTACAAAACATCTTGTGATTGCTTATGTAGATGATACTCTTTTTGTCCTGTATTCTCCCTTACATGGCAACCAACAGGCTCGAGTCATGGTTTAAGCGGCCACTGCTGCTGTCCTTGAAGTTTGGCATGGTTTTCATGATGCTGTAGAACTTTCCCCCTGACACTTACATTAGAGTGGGCAGTTCTGAAATTATTTCTAAATCAAAGCAGGAAGGAGAAATTTATAAATCCTCCTTGAGTCCTTATAAAAGATCAAACCTAGACTGCTTTTAAGGGATTCCAAGCAGAATAATTTTCAGTAGATTGATGAACGTTGCACACTGGCAGGATCTCTACGCATGCCTGACCATCACTTTATTGGACACAGATTTGATAAGCAGAAAGACGACGGCAGTGCATGAAAAGCAGGTGACTCTGACTTGTAGTCAAATGCAGATGCCACGACCAGGAAGTGGGCATCGTTTACTTCTCCTTCGAGCACATCAATTGTTACAGTGCCCGATACATCTCTATTAGGTGGAGTATTTGACATAAATAACTTTGATTTGTTTCAAAGAAGGGAATGCATTTACTCTGTCCAATTGCACAGGCTTAAAAGATAAAATTTCAATTGAGTGGAAAATGATATTTACCTGAAATAGGAATCTATCAATGCTTACTTTTTCTTTCTACATTATTTTTTATTTCCTATTGCAATTCTTGATGATTCAATCTGAATGACTCATAGCTATTTTTATCACACACACACACACACACACACACACACACACACACACACAGATCTGGAAAGAGACTGTGCCGATGCCAAAGATGAAAATGTTGGACTCGATTTCAAGCCCTTTTTTCTGAACTCAAAGTCTTGCAGGTTAGAAAGGGTAGCCATCAGAAATTGCTTCAATGTATGCAAATGCTAGATTTTACATTTGAATGTATATTTTAAAAAAAGATGAGCTAAAGGTTAAAAGGTGCAATAGAGCTCCAAATTTATCATGCATAGAATTCAAACTTAAGGAATTTTTCCATTTGGGGAGAATATTAACTTATGTTCTATAATGCCCCTCAAAGCTATTAATCTTACCCATATGAACAAGGAACTTTATTACTAATTATAGAGGTGAGATGAATTGTCAGCACTGTTGCAGATAAAAATCAAGAAGACATGGTTTAAAGCTGAAGACTTGACATTCTGTCTTTATTTGTCCACTGATTTTTAGGGACCCAAAAAGTAAGAATCTAAGGCTAACTAGGAAGAAAAGTCAGTAAGATAAAAAAGCCAGCTTTGCACCTCAGCATCAAATTCTGAGCAAAAATCCAAGTTAGAATGGTACGGGGATGAACATTTAGGAGGAATGTTGAGTTACTGCTTTGGGAACAGGTCCTTCCTCTATTTTTATGCCTCTGTAATATCTCTTGACCATTGTTGTCAAATGTTCATTTTAAAGCATCTATTTCTCAATTATGTGAGTGTTACTAGAATCAAAAGAGCTTGTATAAACGTCCTTGTATTGCTTCATCCCTATTACATAGATAAAGTAATCAAGGGATAAAAAAGTGAACTATGTTTCTTGACCCAAAAGCCAGTAAGTAGCATTATTAAGCATCCGGCCTGGTGCTTGGGATCTTTGTTCCTTTTTGGCATGGTTGCAACTCAGAAAAGATTACTGGATGGTAGCTCTATGTCTTTTCTGGCTAGTCATTCTCTCCTGTGAAGGACACCCTGTTCCTAACCTTCCTTGCTCTACTGGCTATTGCTTTCACTTGCTCAATTATGCCTTCTGCTTTCCATTTTGCTACTTACCTGTTGGAGTTACTTCTTAACTTGCTCTTCTCTGTGATACTACCATAATGCCCCCAACCCGACTCCATCCTCCAGAATTTAAATGCTGCACATTCTTGCAAGGTTCTGCACTGATGTTCCTCGTACTCCTATCTCTGCTATTGGGGATGCTAGGGCATGCTGTGCTTGGCCTTTGTCATGTTGCTTGACTGTCTCTTTTTCCTGTTAAGACTTGTGTCCTCATTCATTGGATTTCTGAGGGTTGCTTCCTATAGGTCTGAGCATCGTAGGTACTTCATAGAATCAATCTATGTTTTCTTATTCATTTCACCATCTTTGTGAGATAACACTAAATTATCTCAGCAAGATTTTTAATGATATGAATTCAAAGTATAGTGGGCTTAGTTCTATCTATAACTAACTCGTTTGTAGCTACTTTTGACACTCTTAAACCCATCGGCGACAAATTTGACTTCTCATAAGAACAATAATGAGTTAGATGAAGCCTCTCCCTGTTTCTTGTGAAGTAGAATCTTCATTTGGGCCATTCTTTTGCATTTTGTGCAGCACTGTCAGTGGAGAGTGGCTGGATTGAAGAATTGCAGGTTTCTTTTCAGACTACTATTAGAATTTGGTGTGTAATTTATTTCCTAATGGTTTTCTATAGGGAATATGTAGGTACATGTGATGGCTACTCCTGGTTCTCAACTTGGCTACATCTGGAATTAACTACAATCCAGAAATGGAGGGCACACTTGTAATCTAGATCTCAAGGCTGGAAGACACAGGCCTCTGACCTGGATCTTGACATGGAGATCTTGAGACACAGTGGCTATGAAAAGCTTAGGCACAGGCAAGGTAGTAAATGCATTTAATCCCGGGAGACGGAGACAAGAAGATCTCTGAGTTCAAGGCCAGTCTTCTCATGTCTGCCTTTGGATGAAGATGTAGAACTTTTCAGCTCCTCCAGCCCCATGTCTGCCTGCTATCCTCCCGCCTTGAGGACAATGTACTGAACTCTGAACCAGTAAGACAGCCCCAATTAAATGTTGTCCTTTATTAGAGTTGCTTTGGTCATGGTGTCTGTGCACAGCAATGGAAACCCTAACTATGACAGTATAATGTGAAGATTAAATACAAACTTGTGGTCCCCTATTACATGTATGTCAAAAATACATAGGGATAAGGGAACTTATGAAAATTTGGATGCCATTCTTTATTTCTGTTTTAGGTGTGGAAAGTGTTTCAGTAACTATTCTTTTTTGGTCTTGCTTTTTCAATATGCACAATTACATATGTAAATCATATATATTCTAAGATTATGACTGATTCTAGGAGATATACTTGGAAATAATCGATTCCATTTCTAAATTTTCAAAAATATCTGAGCTCATTCCTTTAGTACATTTCAGTCTGTTGCCTCAGATGCCTCAGACACAGCATCATCACCCTACCGATTGAATTGTGCTACCGACCATGCGCAAACGCCAGTCAGTTCTCAAAATTACCACTTAATTTACAGAAAGTTCATTGGTTTGATATTGAATCTCCCAGGCCACCTAAAGATATTGTTTTCAAGGTTATAAAATTATAAATATCCGGATATTGTTATGGGTAGTCTAAATTACACGAAAACCAAAATCTGAGAAGTCACTTACTTATATTAAGATAATCACAAAATTCCTTCACTATCCTTTTATATTGCAGAAAAAAATAACTATTTTCTTTCATTTGGAATATTAAAGTATATATATAATATGCATGTAAACAATGCAATATATATATATATATATATATATATATATATATATATATATATATATAAAATATTTTTTTTCAAGTACTTCCCAACACCTATAATGACTTTGATTAAAGAGGTTTGTAGA
>LR754334.1:0-22892 GCA_902729485.2 Mus minutoides | reverse complement strand
AGAAAGGGATTACAGAAATTTGCCATTTTTATATAAGAAATGAGCCCGTGCAGGATGTGGTGTTTTGAATCAGCTCAGCAATTTTTAATGTGCAGCCAGTAAAATGAAGAATCGAAACAAATCTCAACAACCTCAGAACTCTATTACAGATTTAAATCATTCTAGCTTATTTAACATTCGATCGTGTCTATATTTTGTCTACCAGGCTATAAACCTGCAGTGATAACTTGGATTGACAGAGCACTGGTATGTTTTTTTTTTTCTTTCTACCTGCATGCAGTCCAGCACTCCTTGGGCCAGTTATTTTATCTACTCTTTCTCCCTGCCTGTTTTATAGAGAGCGAATTATAATTATAATTTCCCCTCGGTTTGATAATAAATGAAATCATTTTCTTATCCATGTAATGCTTTCCACAGTTATGGATAATATAAATCTGAAAAGATATAATGTACTAAATGATTATTTTTATTCACATGATAAATGCTAAAATTGAGGAACTGCTGTACTTCTAAAGGGTTGCCTGGTGTGTATCAGATCCTCTCCCAAGCAAAACTCACCTTCAATGACTTTGAATCTTAAATTATTTTGCATTTATGAATTAAAATTTAATGTATTTTAATCTAATATTTTACTCGTTGTATATCACATACTTAGCAGTTACTGTGTGATATTTCAGTATTATGTGATGCTTCAATGAACACACATTGTGCAATATTTTATTAAGAACAAAATATCTGTTTCCTTAAACCTTGTGCGTTTTTTATGGGGAAAACATTCAAAATCCTTTCCCAACGTTTTGAAACATACAGCGCATGCTCATTCCCTCCACTGAGGTTACTACGCTGTAGCACATCAGAATTTCTTGCTCCTATATAATTTTCTATCCACTTAACTACTCAACCACTGTTACTCATCCCAGATTTTTGGTAATCACCATCCTTCTCTCAGCTTCTCTAAGATGGACCAGTTTATATTGCACCCTGGAGTGAAAAAATGTAGTGTTTGTTCTGTTTAACACAGTGATTCCTGGCTCCACCCGTGTTACCAATATTTGTAAAACTTCCTTCAAATGAGGACTTTATCTGGAATTGGACTAGAAGCCATTCATGTTATACTTTAGCAAAGGATATCTTTATTCTGTCTTTTCTGTCTGTATCCTGAAAAATCTTCATGAAGCTGAATTCAAAAATAATGAACTTAGTTGTTTGGGAGAGAACATTTCCAGGTGGCATCCTATCTGTATTTACTGCTCAGTGTTTTTAGACATATAGTTGGAGAGAGCAGAACGAAGTATAAAAAATCGTGCAGTTTGGCAAATGAGTAACTTTAAAGTTGCAGTGAAGGCAGGCGCAGACAAAGCACTTAACCATTTGTAATTGTTAAAGAGATTACAGCTACTAAAAAAGAGAGACCACAGAATTTACACTGGTGAATGGGAAAACGCCTGGTTTGCAAAACTCCACCCACTAAGAGATTTAGGGTATGAATGTAAATTCATTAGATAATAGAATTCTTTGCAGACAGTACATCACAGTCCTCTGTGAGGCTTCACGCAGCATCTAACTGAAACGGATGCAGAGCCAAACATTAGAGGGAGCTCAGGAAGTCTTGTGGTAGTGTTCATGCAAGGATTGAGGGACCTGGAGAGGATAGGGATTGTATAAGAAGACCAACAAAGTCAACAAAGAGCACACACACACACACACACACACACACACACACACACACACACACGGGCTTTACTTAGCCCATCTTCCCCCCATCCCCCGCAACCCCTTCCCTGCCATGTAGCAGAAGTGCAGCTTGGTCTTCATGCGGGTCCCCCAATAACTGGAGTGGGAGTTGTCACTGACTCTGTCTGTGGATCCTGTTTCCCTACCTGGGCTGCTTTGTGTCTAGTCCTTCAGTGAATTAATGTGGGTTGGTGTAGGGGATGGCTTCCCCTTCTCAGAGGAGATGGGGAGAAGGGATTGGGGAGGGGCTGTGTGAGAGGAGAGAAGAGGGGCCTTGAGATCCAGATGTAAAGTGAATAAATAAATAAATAAATAAATAAATAAATAAAATAATGGAAAAGAAAAGAAAAAGGCTTCCTGGAGAGGTGTTTTCCAAAGGTCAGGCAGGAAGAATTACTAAGGTCTCTGCAGCTATGGTCTAGGTGAGGCAGGCTAATGGGTGGAGGTGTAGGCATAGGTGTTACTTGGTGTAGAAGTTCCTTTTATAGGCAGGCAAATACAAGCAATGACGAGGGTGGTGGAAGCCTGCTGGTAGGATCTAGAAAGGCACCAAAGCCAAGCAACGTGTTCCAGGGTCAGATTCTCTGCAAAGAGTAATTGAGAAGCCATTGATTGAATCCTTGAAGGTGAAACCTAAGTCACAATTGATGTGCTAGGATAATGTAGATGCCAAAAAAGGTGGGCCATTCATTGAGAAGGTCAGCAGGCACTCAATGGAGCTGACCAAGTGAAATCTCTGTTCCTACAGGCAACAGAGCTGGAATGGCAGCCAGACACTAGTTGATGCCTAATGATGCCCTGATGATGTAGCTGCTGTGTTTCTGGTTGTTTGCTCTGCTGGCTTCTGATCCTGGTTTGGTCTTAGTTTCCTTAGCATACGATGTTCCTAACTTTTAGAGTGGCATTGTTAATATGTCACTGTGTAGTAGAAACATGCAATCTGTTATTCTATTTTTTAAATTAAAAAAAAAAAAAGTATATTTCCCCTAGACCAAAAAACTATAGGCCTGCTGGGAGAAGACTTAGCCTCTCCCCAGGATGGTTCCTCTTTGGTCATCCAGTACAAAGTGGGCAGTTCTGAAATCACATACACACAAACAACAAAAATGGACTTAATGGGTGTACTTATATATCGGTACACATACATATGTACATACATACATACATACATACATACATACATACATACGTGTGTATGTAACAAAAATAACCAAGGAAAAAGAAGATGTCAACTTGAGAATTGGGAGTTGGACGGAGGGTATCTGGGAGAGCTCGAAAAAGAAAAGGGAAGTGACATAAATTTATTTCGATTAAAAACATAGTTTTTAAATTGTGTATTTATTCGTCAATAATGATAAAATTTAGAATTATAATATACAGTGAAACAGATAAAGACATTTTTCAGTGTTTGCAAATATCTGGTACATTACTCTTTGAGTTTCTGGGACAATAAATCAGTATTCTCAGAGTATTTTTAAAAATTTATGATATTTTAAATGTGTTTCTATGGGGCCAGGGAGCCAGGGGTGGAGTTGGGAGGCAGAGGAAGCATGGAGCAATGGTAGGGTTGAGGCATGTCCTGGTAATCTTGTCCTGAGGTGACAGGAGTAGGACTGTTACCCCTTGACCCTGTCCTGTGTGTCTTGGGGTGCATGTAGTTCTGTGACCCCACCATTGGCCCACTGGAGGAGACTAACTCACCAGCAACCAGGTTAAACTCTTCATCCCTTATAAGGTCATGTCCAGTAGACTCTGGAATTCCTCCTTGGCCAGTAATGTACACTTACTCTGAAAGCCCCTACACACTCCCCCAATTTTTAAATAGCCTTTGTTCCTCCCATTACACGGAGCTACTTCACAGGAGCTGCCTCTTGAGAGTCTGTTCTTACTGCTGTTCTTCCACTTCTCCCTTCCCCTCTCAGGATCCTTTGGTTGCAGTGGGGAAGCAGAGCCCGAATAGCATGTTTCTCATGGTCTTCACACTCTTTGGATTGGAGTAAATAAGAGTCTTTTTATAAAAATTAAAATCTGCTAAATTTAGCAGTACTTATGAAGAACTATAGCCTATAGAAATACTTACTAGAAATATATTTTGAAATTCAGGCACCCTAGTATTGAACAGCTCCTTCTGTGGACGCTTCCTATTTAAGGATGTATGTAGCATTTAAAAGGTACTAAACTTCGAGAAAACATCCAAAGTAACAAACACAAAGTAACCTGTGTTTGTGAACTCATTAGTGAGCGTTTTGTCTTTTTAAAGTTACACTTCCTTTTTTCCTTTTTCTCTTATGCTATAATTGCATGTGTACTTGTTTATTGTTTATTTGTGTCAATGCATAACACAGGCTGAGCTCTACATATAAAGAAGAACACATTTTTTTTCTTCTGACATTGGGGCACGTTTATCAATATTATACATTCTAACTCTGTCCATTTTCCAGGGAATATTATTATTGGACTTCTTTAGAACTGAATAGTATTCCATATTGGAAACATGCTACTTGGTTTTTCTTTGCTTTGATTTTTAGTTTTTTATTAGTATATATGTTCTTTTCTTCTAGTCTCCCGTCTATCATTTCACTCATGTAGACACATAGAGATACACACACATGCATGGATACATAAATTCACACACAGAGATACATATACTTTCACTCATACACAGACAGACACACAGAGATACACATACACACTCACTCATTCACACAGACACACACAGATACATACATGCACAGTCATTCATTCACACAGACACATACAGATATCATAGGTACATACACATACATACTCACACAAACAGACACAGAGATACACACACAGAGAGACCCACATATAGAGATACCCACACCCTCACACAGACACACGGAGATATACAGAAACACACAGACACACACATACACAATATCAAAATCCTACAGCTCTCTTACATGTCTTATATCTCCTTTTCTCTGCATTCAGTACTTTCTCATCACCTTTTCTTGCTCTCCTTTTTTAAATATTATACTTCACACAGACTCACAAGTTTTTATGTACAATCATATATACATACTACATAGCCATTTTTTTTCTGATCAAGTGGCTTCAATACGATACATTCTAAGCTCATCCGTTTTCTGAAAATTTCATTGCTTTCATAAATAGATCATCAATCAACATGGATGTTCTAAGAAAAGAACATTTTCTAAGACTCACAAATGAGAGGAAGTGTGCGTTGTGGTGCCTGCATCTGACTAACTTTGCTTACTGTCTCCACATTTGCGTTCATTTTCTAGCACATAACATAAATTCATTCTTTGTCATAACTGAAGAAAACTCCTTTGTGTATATAAATTGTATTTTCTTCATTCATCTGTTGATAAACATGATTTCATGATTTAGCTCCTTCCATAAATAGAGATGTGCAGCTATCTCTGTAGTAAATTGCCTTTGAGTTCTCTGGGTATAAACCCTTAAGTTTATACTTCAGGCTGATGCTACTTCTATTTTTAGTTTTTGAGGAACATCTATACTTATTTCCATAGTGTCTAGACCAATTTAATCCCAAGAGCAGTAAAAGGATTCCCTTTTTCTCACATCCCTCCTAGCATTTAAAGAGAACCTTTGAGATAGATTAAATGGATTTTGCATCAGAAAATACATAGAAACAAACACTGGGATGTTATAGTTTACAGAGATGTGTCAGCTTGAAAAGGAGTGGAGTTGATATGGTTATTTTTGATCGTCATATAGGTTGGACTAAGAAACACTTAGGGCGTTAATGAAGCATGCCTTCAGGTGTGTTGTTGAGGATGTTTTCAGAAAGACCTGCCTCTAATGTGGGCAGAAGCATCTCTAGAGGTGAGGAGCTCGAATGAACCCAGAACAAGAAGAAAAAGAAAACTGTGCACGAGCCTTTTGCTGTTTTTTTTTTCCTGATCTGCCAAGATGCGAGCAGCCGCTCACAGACTGCCATGCCTTAGGCTTTATAACGGACTCTTGCCCTCTGAATAGTCAGTGAGAATCACCCTCCCCTAAGTGGCTTCTTGTCGAAAATTTGGTCACAGCTTGAGAAATAGGATCCATATACAATACTAAATATGGAATTACCCAGGAACGGCATGAAGGAATGAATGCATACATCTCCATTATGTTACCTTCCAGTCTCGCTGCTAGAGGATCTTAAGCCATTGAATGTTTTCCCACAATTAAGTAGGTTTGTTACTGGAAAATGACTGAGGTCAGTATATTTAGGGGCTCTCCTGATTGTCTCAAAGGCTCACTAAAATTTGGTATAGCCGAAACCAACAGGTCTGCACCTGTTTTAATAAACAAAATTGTTTCTCATAAGGTGGCTGGGTTTTTGTTTTTGTTTTTTGTTTTGTTTTTTGCTTTGTTTCTTTTTTTTGTTTTTGTTTTTGTTTTTTTTTTTTTTACTTAAATATCATACTATATTAGTTTCTGAAAAACAGCTTCTACCAGAAGGGGATTCTTTATTTTTCTTTGACTAGCTGCATGTGTCCTTCATACTCTGTTGACAGGTCTAAACTCCTGGTTATTAACAACCCAGTGAAGTTTTGTTCCGTGTTTCTCTTCATTTCCTTTTTGAAACTTTAGAGGTGATCCCAACGCTCTTGGAGAAATGCTAGAGAATGAAGTACATCATCCAAAGAGATAAACAACAGAGCAGCTACCGGGAAGAATCAGCCATGTTTATGAAAACAGCAGTTCTCAGGCTGGATTTACTTGCGTGGAAATGAGGGGTGTGAATCTAAAGAACCATGAGCCCCAAAAGACAAAGCACAGGAACAACAACCTCCAACCCAAAGGCATTTTCTGCAGTTCCAGAGAGCAGAGACATGCCACCGGTATCAAAGAGCTCCCGCACTACTCAGTAACGTTCCTCTTCCTGTTAGAAATTACAGCAGAGGCAAAAAAGTTCTTGTCTTGAAATGTCACAGAGACAACAGAAATAACTGCTACAGATGCCTGATGATATGCTGTCTGTCTTTCTCTATGAGAAGTGGAACGACACATGGACTGAGTTACAAAATTTTAACAGCCTAGGCCTTTTATCTTTGAACAGTTTATTTAAGAATTTCTATTTATTTTTAAAACGTGTATATATGTGTCTGTATCTCCCTGTCTCTTTGTATCTCTCTCTTTGTCTTTCTGTCTGACTCTCTCTCTCTCTCTCTCTCTCTCTCTCTCTCTCTGTGTGTGTGTGTGTGTGTGTGTGTGTGTGTGTGTGTATGTACATTTATGTTGGTGCCATCAAAAAGCAGAAGAGGGCATCAAACTGCCAGGACCTACAGTTAACACTTTTGAGCCACTTGATATATGTGCTGGGAACTGAATTCCAATCAAGAACATCAAATGCTCTTAACCTCTGAGCTGCCTGTCCAGTCTCATCCATCCCTGGCTTTTAACGTGGATTTTAGGGATCTAACCTAAACTTCCTCAGACTCGCAAGTAACACAGCTTACTTGCTGGACCATATCCCTGGGCCTTATTTAGGTAAAAATAGTTTTTTTGGGGGGGGAGGGTAATTTATAAGTACATACTACATGTAAATACTAATTGAATCATAATAAACATACTAAATAACATTTGTATGTTTATTAATGTGTTGGGCAATGTCCCACGGACAACAATTTTCTTTAAATAATTTCATCCTTATAGCATTTCTGTAGTAAATGCAATTATTAGATTGGTTTAACAGATGAGCTTATTGATACAACTTATTATTAACAACTTTCAGAGCCCAAACACTTGTCTATCTTGATGAACTTTGAAATAACACTAGAGTCTTCATTACTCATCTGAAAAGGATAAAATATCACCTTAAACCTTTATGCCTTCCTACAGAAAGATTTGGAAAAGAAATTACAGACAGACGGTGTGCTTCTGTGGTTCCCAAAGATTTTTATAGACAAGTTATTTATGACCAGCAGGTAAGTGATAAGAAAAACAACTAGAAAAGCTTGAGATTTTTTCCCCCACCCATATCTCAAGCACCAGTTTATGATAATCACCTCAAGACTCCATTGTACATTGATTTTTTAAAAGTAATTTTCCTCACATTCTCATAGGGGACTTAAGCAAATGAAATTTCCCACTTGCAATTTCACTTGCAAGGGGACATAGATGGAAGCTTTTAAGAGTGATAATGTAAAAATATTTTTTTTTTCCAGCTCCTCTGGGGAAGGCAATGGAGGTGCTGTTACATTCTGAAATCTTTTAAGAGTCCTTAAAAAGCTAGCAGAAAAATCTCTGTTACCCAGTGGTGATAGTATGTTGTACTTCTGATTTCCAAACTGTCTTTCACTCATATAAGAGATATGTTATATAGTTATCTAGTTTTCTGTATCATTCCCAGCAGAAAAGTAATCTCCAGGAAATTTAAGATAAAACAAATCTCTATCTTCATCCACTTACCTATGAGTCTCATAATTTCACTTGTCTTTACAGCTAAATACTATTTCATTGTGTATATGAACCATATTTCATTATCCATTCATGAGTTGGTAGATCTATAGGTTATTTGCTCCTCCTGGCTACTGTACATTGAATAGAGATGGACATAGATGGCAAAGTATCTCTATAGTAGGATATGCAGCCCTTTGAGATAGTCCCCCAAGTGCTGCTGATGTATCCTGGGATAGTTGTTATCTTTTTGAGAAGTATCTACATTGATTTCCATGGTGGCTGTGCCAGTTTGTATGCTCACCAATAGTCAATAAGTGTTCCTTGCTCCTGTGCCCCCAACATCATTTGTTGTCATTCGCTTTGTATTCTTAGTCATAAAAACCAGATAAAATCTTAAGGTAGATTAAGTTTGCAGTTCCTTGATGGTTAAGGATTTTGAACATTCACAATATCCTTGGCTATTCCTAACTTCTTCCCTTTTGAGAGCTCTTTGTTTAGTTCCATGGCCTTTGTTTTAATTGTTTGCTTTCACTGTGTTTAGGATGCTCTGTGGATGATCCACAAAGGGTCATATAGTTCCTGCATAGAGCTTTTGGAGCACGTCCCCTTCACTCAGCTTGCTAGTTCATACTTATCCTGGATAATGTATTCCCTTAAAAAAAAAAAAAAAAAAAAACAACTCCGTCTTTATTTCTAGCTACAAGCTTCTTGTCCAGTTCATTGCCCTTGGACATAAGAACCAGAATTATTTCAACAAGTTCCCTGAGACATCCTGGCAGGTGTCTACAGACTGAGATCCCTGCCTATAATACCATCTACACAGGTTATTTCTGATGAACTTTTAATTATAATGAGAAAACAATTGCTAAATGCATCACACATAATTAGATCACCGACTACTCTCTCCCCACCTGCAGAGAGGTCCTATTTATAGCCAAATCTTTGCTGCAACTTTTACAAGATGTTTAAGTTTTCCTTCTCAGAGTTCAGTTTAGCTAAGAACACGCCCCACAAGCCTTCTGTGAAGAGAACTGAGGAGAGCCTACTGGGTCAGAGTGCGGCTTCCACTGTGCGTTGCCCTACAAAGCAGAAGAATGAGCGCCAAGTGGAGACATATTCATTTCAGCACTGGTCTCCCTCTTACTCATGTTTTTAAGTGGCCCAGCTGCCCAACAGGGCATGCAGTCTACCCTGAGGGAACTGGCATTCTGAAGGGAAGGAAAAGAGGTATGGGAGCAGACTGGTTCCTTTGGTGTTTCTAATTAGGGAGAAAACATACTTACAAAACAACCCTAGTCAATGACAAGATTAAATGCTGATTCACATGGAGGCACAGCTAAATTAGCAAGTGGTGTGAGGCTGCTTAGAATTCTTTGTAAGAAGAAAATGATTTCTTTGACAAGAATTGACCATGTTTTTAAAATAGAACCAAAAATAAATGGCATAATCTATAATGATAAACAAGCTCTCTAGGTGCCGGTATGTTTTTTTTTTTTTTTTTTTTTTTTTGTGAATTTAAATAGCTATGGAAGATTTATATTTTTAAGATGCAAACTTATTCTAATGATAGTCAAATAAAAAGAAGCTTTTATGTTAATAAGAAGGCTTAGCTAAGGTCAAAGGGTAAAGCTTTTTAAAGACCGTGAATAGACACATAGAAGTGGATGAGAGATTATTTAAAGGCTCTTTTCAGATTTTTCATGTCTCTCCGGCAGACAAGAAAAAGCTCAAAGCATGTTCAAGAGTTTGCTATCAAATGTACTGCGCAGCTGCCTTTTTCCCGTTTGAATGTACTATCAGTCTATATAATGGCGGTCGTGCTCAGCTCAAACACTGAGCATTATGTTGAAAGCAGATATCTAGTTCTTCAGAACCAAGTGCTTCCTTTTTGAGCTACCTGCTGCCTGGAGACACACCCAACCCCGAACTTCACAAGTGTTGGCACACATGAACATGTATCCATCTTTTGGGGGAAGAGATTCTACCATATAGACTTTAATTTTCTTTTATTTTTCAGTGTTGGGTATGGAGATGAGGTTAAAGAACTACCATGCATTCAGGTGTTCTGTTACAAAAGACCAATCTCACTTTCTGCCAATAAATAAAAAGCAACAGTCCCACTCTATGGGGGAACTTGCCTGTAGGATTCCTTCTGTTCATAAATGGTTTCTCAAGCCTAATGTCTGCAGGTTTTTAATGACATCTCCAACTTAGTGTATGTTCCTATTCTTACTTCTAAAAATTCCAAATAATATTTTAGGCCCGATTTTTCATCATTTCCCTACTTTTGGGGTACTTCCTCAGTTAATTCCAACAATCAGAGCATGCACCGCCTCGTTTAAGCCCACTGACTTTGAAGAGTAAGCAAGCTGACAAAAATAGATCTAGATTTTTTTGATCTGGTTTTTGCATTGATTGTAAACTGTGTCCTAAGTGGGTGCTTAAACAAAAACCTCCTGGAACCTAGCACTACAGTGTTGCAAACATATAAAGGGCTCATTTTCCGTTAATAGATTAGCACTGCAGTCACAGATGTTATCTTCCTTTTGCTTTGATGGCTGGGTATACTGATACTCCCTCTCTGACCCTGCCCTTCAATGCTTCTCTTACCACCAGCAGCATTAATCCTGGGTGCCTGCCTAGACTTGCCTGAGTCTGCAACTTAGTTTCTCTTCTTAGATGCCATTCTTCTGAAGCTGAAACTGCCAAAACTTTAGAGCCAGAGAGATCTTTAGAAAGAATAACACAAGTAGTAGGGACTGAAGTGGGGGGGTGGGTTGGGGAGGAGTGGATGAAGTCATGCTACTAACACAGCAAGGAGAAACGGGAAGTTAGGACTACGGAGGAAGGCGTTTTTTGTTTTGTTTTTTTGTTGTTTTGGTTTTTTTTTTTTTTGCTGTACGACATTTGAGAATATTTGGAACTTGTCTTCACACTTTTCATCTTTTACAGTTCTCTTCAGCTCTTGACTTAAGCAGGAACATGGACTCTCTCATCTGGACCCCTTCATCCTGGGTAATAGACAATACTTGCTACTGCAAAATATTCAGCAGATGAGTAACAGATGTTCATCCTGAAAAGCTCCTACTTATAAAGTATATTGTATCAGGCATATTTATATGAAGTACATGATATGTTATTAAAATAAGGCAACTTTTGAAAATTCTTTGGAAAATTAACTTATCACCACCACTGGGAGAGCTATTTCCAGTAGAAGTTGGTTGGCTGTAAGTGACTGGGTTTGAAACATTTCAGGCCAAAGTCCCTGTCCCAACCCCACTTCCTGCAGCCTCTGAGCTTGCCTGAAAATATGAAGAAACCAAATGATTTAATTTGATTTTTTTCTGAACAGCTCTTTGATCACATTCAAAATTTAATGTATACTTTCCCACTGTTAATTTCCCATGGTGTACTGAGTTCATGTGAAATTTCTTTAACATATTCTTTACTGCATTCAAAGCTGCCACCTAGTCATAATCATCCCTACTATTTATTTTCTGCAACTTTTGTATGTGCCTAGAGCTAAGAGCATCATCGCCACCAGGCTCAAGAGTTCCTGTGGTTTCACACTTATCACGCCTGGTTGAATTTGAACACCTAAAGTGTATGTTTCTAAAAAGTTCTTTTAGATTGGATAACAGTGCATACAATATTTTCCCTAACTCTGTATCAGATAGTGTTTCACATGAAATAGAGAAAGGGAAATCTTGGCATTTGTTAAGTGGGTTGGGGATCCATTTTAATATTTACTTAGGACTGTGAGGCCTTTGCTGTGAAAATGGTAGAGTTGAAATGTGATGGGTTTGGAGATTTAGGTCAGTGCCCAGCAAGCACAAGGTCCTGGGTTTGGTCCTTAGCTCTGAAAACAAAAACAAAAACAAAAACAAAAACAAAAACAAAAAACAAAAAACAAAAAAGAAAACAAAACCAAGGTAAGTAAATGTTAGTGACATACACAAAGCTGGGATGTGAACCTACTTTCTATTGTAGCCAGCTAAGGGGCAGGAATACAGATGAAGAACGGTTTGGATCTTTGAATTTAAGAGTGATTAAAATCTCTTTCTGAGAAAATAAACAAGTGATATTCCCAAAAAAACTGCATATCTTGTGCTTGAGTTGCCTAGTGCTCAGATTTATACTGTTATTCAGTTCCAGGTAAGCAAAGAAAGACTGTAACCAAATGGACCATTTCCCCTGAACCTAACACACGACGAAGACTCTCAGAGACAAATGAGCAGATGAGTCCCATTCACGGTACAGGCAGGCAAACTGAGATGTTCCTCTGGAGTAACATCGCTTTCTAAGATTAACCACCGAGGAGATAGTAGGGAGGTTTTCCATGTTTATTTTTGTCTGAACTTACCTATTTAAAGGTCCTCCTTGCTCTTCCATGTTATTAGCCAACACATCCTAGTGTCTCTCTCTATCCTAGACTCAGAGAAACAACCCTTTCAAAATGACCTTTCTAGAAACAAGAAATTCACAGATGATTGACTGTCGTTACACAAATACTGACAAGCGTGTCTGTTTTCTCTCTCATGATCCAGTGGTTGTTCTAAGATGGAAGTTATGGGTTAGAAGGAAATGCTGTAGAAATACTGAGGCTTCATAGCAGGCTGTGATGGGAAACAAAGGTTCAACTCTAGTATACAAAACATACTTGCGTATCTCATTTAAATTTGATTAACAGGAACCAAATTAACATCTGCACTAGAACAGATTTGCTAATACATCAATGACACAGGAAATATCTTGAGGGACTGCCAAGTTCTGTGGCATATAATCAATTAGCAGACACCCTGCGGGCATCGCCCTTCAGCTGGTTCTAAGAGTGTCTTGGTAGTGATGGGGAGGGAACATGCCTCCTGTCCTTGGTTTATCATCCTAACTCTGAAGGACCATCCCTGCAGCATTACACAGCAAAGGAATACTTCGCTGTAATTCCTAGGCAAATGGATAGATCTGGAGGCCATCATCCTGAGTGAAGTAACCCATTCACAAAAGAACTCACATAATATGTACTCACTGATATGTGGATATTAGCCCAGAAACCTAGACTACCCAAGATACAATTTACTAAACACATGATACTCAAGAAGAAGGAAGATCAAAATGTGGACACGTCACCCCTTTCTTGAATTAAGAACAAAGCACACATTGAAAGAGTTAAAGAGAGCATTTGTGAAGCTCAATCCAAAGGATGGACCCAACGACTGCGGCTGCCAGGGATCCATCGCACAATCAGTCACCAAACATAGACACTATAGCATATGCCAGCAAGATGGTGCTGAAAGGGCCCGGATATAGCTGTCTTGGGGGAAAATATACCAATGCCTGGCAAACATGGAGGTGGAAGCTCACGGTCAGCTATTAGATGGAACACAGGGTTCCCAAGGAAGAAGGAGCTAGAGAAAGTACCCAAGGAGCTGAAGGGGTCTTCAACCCTATAGGTGGAAGAATAACCATGAACTAACTAGTAACCCCTGGGCTCGTGTCTCTAGCTGCATATATAGAAGAGGATGGCCTAGTTGGCCATCAGTGGGAAGAGAGGCAGACTTTATAAGCCCCAATACAGGGGAACGCTGGGGCCAAGGGGTGGGAGTGGATGGGTAGGGGAGCCGGGCTGGGAGTGGGGAGGGTATAGGGAACTTTCTGGATAACACTTGAAATGTAAATGAAGAAAATATCTAATAAAAGTTGAAAAAAAAAGTAGGAGATAATAAGAACTTTGTGAGATGATTGCATTACTTCTCTTAAGACAAGATTACGAAGGAAATTCTTGGGAAATTAACTAGGGTTGAATGAGAGAAAAATACAAATTACCTTTGAAAATATAGCAGCCTTTGCTGTTAGGGGAGAAAATGTACAGGGATCACTTATAAGAGGGTTTTATGTCAGGAAGAGCGAGCTGAGTTAATTTCAGATAGGAGGAACAGGAACAAGTTGAGATTCATAAATGTTTTATGCAGTAATTTTGTTTCACCTGATTTGTATGTAAGTCATGAAAACTGAATGGAGCTTTTTTTTCTCCTATGAAAGCTGGAGGCAAATTTGGCTTAAAGCCTAGAAGAATAGAGTGTTGGGGACGCTCTCTCAGATCCTTCTCTGGAAGGGAGTATTTTGTGTTTGTGCTGTGGAAATACCATCTTCCTTCTGTCACTCTCAGTGGCTAAATGACAAGGGCTATTTCAATTTTTTGCTAGTATTGCTGAATAATTCAAATCACTGCTAAACTTCATAATATCATCTCTGCCAGATATATCTAAATTCAATGTACCACGAGTGCCTGCTGCCCATAGAGACCAAAGAGAGCGTCAGGCCTTCTGGACTAATATTAAGGATTAAACTACTAAAGTACAAGTTGGGTGTATCTACATAGTTCTAATCAGTGAGATATTAATTATATAAACTGGAGCTATATTTTAAAAATTATAGTGTAAATTAATTTTCCAGGAAGAAATTGCACATACACTGTATGTTTTTCAGAGCTGGTTGAATCGTTGCAACACTAGGGAAGTTGGAATGTTGCAGGCCTAAACAAAATAGCTTGAGTTATCTTACCCAGTAATTCTTTATTGTTCACACTGTGTGTGACCTAATATTCTCGCACTATGGTAAATCCTTCTGGGTTGTAAAACAGACCTTCTACTAACCTAGAAGCTAAGAACACTGTCAGATAACATGTGAGGTTTGCAGTAGTCCCTCTACTTTGGTGTAACAGCCTATCTATGCTGTGATGCCTTTAAAAAGTGTCCTTATTTATAGCTTTCTTTGTTTTGTTACTATAAAAGTTCATAAAGGGCTGGAGAGATTGCTTATAGGTTCAAAATACTTGCTGCTCTTGCAGAGGACCTGGGTTCAATTCTCAGCACCCACATGGCACTCACAACCCTCTGTAACTCCAGTTCCAGATGATCTTTTTGGTCTGTGTGGGTAGCAGGCACTAGTGATGCATTGACATATATGCAGAGAAGACACTTATACACATAAAATAAAAAGAAATAAATCTTTAGAAAAGCCTCCACTAAATGACTACTTTGCTGGAACATAAGTTTTTGGCATCCTAAGTATGTGGTCCTGGACCATAGTCACCCTTTGTTGTTTCCATATTAAACTATTTCTGTTTGAGGTGAGGGCTGTGATTTGTCTATATCACCAGTAATTAGTTCTGAGAGCTTAGTTGATGTAGATTTCCCCCTTCTCTTTGGCAACAGAAGTAGAAATTCTCCACACCATTCTCCCCAGTCTGTTTCTGAGGAGATAAATGGAGCAGAGTATTATCAGAACTAAAATTCCTAATCTTAGATCATTTTGGTATCTACTTTTATCAATAGTACTGTCAGCCATAAATTCTCTAGCCACGGCATTAAAGGACAATACTAAAGTAAAGGGCATGAAAGCATATTTACTGCTAGTTGATTTTTATATATTAAGGCTAACTAAAAGGCAAGAGGGAAATATCAGAATAATTGCAAGAGTAGTTGGCATGATGTTAGAAAAAGCAAACAAATGCAAATCTTGGGACTTTTGAAAATATTAAGACTTCCAGTCTTGCCAAGTATTCTATTACCCTGTTAAGTGGGCCAGCTCTCTTGGATACATTACCACATTAGCATAATTTATACCATACTATTGATACTTATGATAAATACACAAGAATTTTGATTAAAGACATCAGGAGTCAGCATTCACATAAGTGCAAAGTAGGTCTGTATCATTTGGGTAAATTGCAGGAGGGCAGCTCCAGACCTCACTGAGTTATGGGAGGCAAGGATCTGTGACAAATGGTGCCATGAATAACCCACAGAGAACTTTACTCAATTCTGAGATTGCAGTTCAGAACGTTACATATGTTTTCTCTTATTTCATAATTTTAGTCAGATTATTATTTAAAGAGAGGACTGAATATTAATTTTCTATCTCAAAAATTTCTTCCAATTTTTGTTTGCTGGCCTTTCTTCAAATCATTTTCCTTTAGTGAAATAGGACTTTAGTTAAATCTCTATAGACTTGCCCAATTACACTATCTGTCAACATACTTCATTTTCAGTTCTCTTTTGTGGTTCATTCCAAGTGACAAGGTGGCTCTGGTGATTGCTTATGTAAACCTTATGCTGAAGGAGCACTTGGGGTACCAGTCCCTTTCTGATGCTATTTCTATAGCACTAGATATTACAGATGTGCGGGCTGCATTGCAAAGAGTCATTTATATTTCTTCTCAACATCTTTTAGAAGTATTCGTTTCTGTATTATTTTTCTGTCAAATGTGAGAAGAGCTCTATTGGTTCATGCGGTGGTAGAGATATCCACTTGGAGTGCCTACCTGCAGGAATCCTGGGGGGCAGCGAGCCTCCTGCAGTCACTGGATGTGGTGCTTGGATGCCATTCAAAAACCCAGCTCTTAGGAAGCTGGGGCAGAAGGCTTCCACCCCAATCGCTGGGAAGGATCCTTAGAAAAGATAAAAATTGACGTCAATCAAAGTCTTACTCATGGAAAAGTTAATGATCTTTTACATTTAATTAAACCTCAAATCAATAATGATAACAAACTTCACAAGAAAGTTATGAAATTAAAGGATTTGAGTTATAGTTTTTCCCCCATAGATTTGTAAGACCATTCTTTTATTCTTGAGATCTTCTTGCTAGTTATATTACCCTGTTGAGTTCTATAATAAAATTTCCTTTCCCTCTCCCTCTCTCCCTTGCACCCTCTCTCCCTCCCTCTCTCCCTCTCACCCTCTCTCCCTCTTTCCCTTTCTCCCTCTCTCCCTCTCTCCCTCTCTTCCTCTCTTCTCCTTCCATCTCCCTCTCTCTCTCCCTCTCTCTTCTTGTCTCTCTCCCTCCTCTTCTCTCTCTTTCCCTACCTTCCCTCTTTCTCCCTCCTCTTCTCCCTTTCCCTCCTTCCTTCCCTCTTTCTCCCTCCTCTTCTCCCTCTCCCTCCTTCCTTCCCTCTTTCCCTCCTCTTTTCCCTCTTCCTCCTTCTTTTCTTCCCCTCCTTTCTCCCTCTCCCTCATCTTCTTTCCTCCCTCCATCCCTCTCTGCCTACCCTACTCTCTCCCTTCCTCTTTCTCTCTTCTCTTTTGAGACAAGGTCTTACTATGCAACATCAGCTGGTCTGGAACACTCTATGCTGAACAGGTTGGCCTCAAACTCATATATACTCACCTGCCTCTGTCTCTCCAGTACTGGTATTAAAGTTATGCACCACTACATTTAGCTCAAAGTTAAATCTATATTTAGTTTCAAGAGTCAGGCTATGAAATGATGAGACAGACATAAATGTCAGTCTCTGATATCATCTGCATTATCCACAACCACATGAATGAGAAATACATAGACAATTGTCCCAAAAAACATCTGAAAGCTATGTTGTGCCTAAATAGCACAGTGCTTTGCTCTGGAAGTATCAATACCAATGGCTAAAATGAGCATAGCCTTTTATATTTATGCACATTTAAATATGCATAAAACAGTAAAAACACACCACTGTTCTTACTTCTTCACACATTTCTCTTCAGAACATGATGAGAGTTTGCAAAGGTAGAACCATTTTCCTTTATCTTTTTATGAAGTAAAACAACAGTAAAGTGTTGGAAAATTATTGATCAAATTATATAATGAGTCTCTGAGCAAAAGGGTATTAGTGTAGAAAAGCACTTTCATCAAGGGCCAGTGATCCTCAAACTAACAAATTGAGGTCTAGAGATGAGAAGCGATGTCACAGAGTTTACCAAGGACAAACTCCACTGTGGAGTGAAAATAAACAATGAAAAAAACAATCCCTGTTTGAGAGATTGCTATACTTTGTATATGAGCTGGAAAATCAAACTGTAAAATAAAAACATTAAAAACTGCTAACTCAATGATTTGAAGATAATATAGTCACTCTGAAGAAAATTTATTTATTATTGAGTGGACAACTCTAGTAATCCAGATGGGAAATCTAAAGTGAGATTCTAATTGATCACAGGAGACACAATTCACTGAGGGCATCTATCTCATTTGAGCCTCTAAAAGGCCTACGATGGTGAGGAATTGTATATGTTGTGTCTAATAGGGAGATTCTTCCTATGCTCTGGTTTAGCAAGTCCCATATTTGTGGAGAGACTTTATTCTTGTGGTTTGAGTATAAAATATCTTTTATAGGCTTGTGTCCCTGAATACTACTAGGTCACGAGCTAGTGAGTGGTGTTTTAGATAATTGTGGAACACATTAAAGATGGAGTTTTGCTTGAAGAAGTGGATCACTGTGGGAGAGCCCCGGGATTCTGAAGTGTGGCCTCAGTTCCTGTCTATCATGCAGAAGTACTGTGGTTAGATCCCTTAAACCACGACAGCTGCACCCTTTCTTCAACCAGGAGGGACTGTATCTCCTCAAACTATAAGCTAAAATAAACTCTTCTTTCTTTCTTATCTCTTAGGCATTTGGTCACATCGATAAGATAAGTAGTCACTAATATACTGTTTTCAACACAGAAAATCTTTACCAAAAATAGGTTGAAGTTGGAAGCATCTCTGAACATAAGTCTGGACTAATGGCAGAGCTGAAATATTTTCAACATTAAGAAAGGCATGTGTTGACTTTATATGCCCCAATACAGGGGAACGCAGGGGCCAAGGGGTGGGAGTGGGTGGGTAGGGGAGCAGGGCCGGGAGGGGGGAGGATATAGGGAACTAGCTGGATAACACTTGAAATGTAAATGAAGAAAATATCTAATAAAAGTAGTAAAAAAAAAAAAAAAAAAGAAAGGCATGTGTCTAGGAGAAGACCAGAGAGTGTACAGTCAAACTTCAAAGAATAGTGAAAGACATTAATTTCTTCTTGTAACTGCATAGAGCATTCATTGCTGCTCACAAATAGTTCCTATGTGTAAGTTCCCGCATAGAAAGCATTTTATATATTGCAGTGCTTTCTGTATATTGTTTTCTGGAAAACACTAGACACTAATGGTGGCATTTCACTGAATGCCAGGTGAATGTAATTTTATATATGTGCATAGCATTCTTATTTAAAGTCACAAAAGAAATGATATAGCTATAATGGAAAAAATGTCAAGAAATACAGATTCTGTTATATAGCATGACAACTAAAGTGGCATAGGTTTTATGCAGATATTAAAAAGTAAAAGTTTAGCTGACAAAGATTTATTAAAACCGAGTAATAGAAATATTGGTTCAAGTATTAGATATTATGGAAAAGAATAACTTAGTCACACAGAACAATGAATAAAAAGATATAAATGAAATGACCATGAAAGCAACTTAAAACGAAGCTATTCAGAGCAGTGACTCTGAGTAATTTAAATATGGTGTGCATTTTGAGAGGTTGACTTGTATTTACTATTTTTCAGAACACCATAAAAACTACCAATTTAGAAAAGAAGCTCATTATTTTAACTCCTTGGAAAGAACTAAACACAAATACTACTTTACTGCTACGATTATATTGATTACCGTGTGCTGTTGTGACAGCTGTCATACCTAATAGCAGCTTTCCTTCCCCTAAACTTACTGCACCTCTCACGATGGCTTTGTTATGTTTCTTTACCGTGGTTAAAAAAGGCTTTCGTTCATTGCAGTGTCTGTTTCTTAAAGAAGTGTCGCTTTTAAAAAAGCCAATAGATCCCCAGAAAAGTCCTGTGCATGGATACACATTCAGCTGAGATCAGGCATTATATGATAATTGTATTGTATCATTTTTAATTCATTCATAGGGGATCAAATTTTCAGACTTGTTATAGGTTGAATACAAAATTTTCCTCACAGGTATTTGTTTTCACTGGTTCGTTCCCTAGTAGGTGGGGTTATTAGGGATCTTTCTAGAAACTTTGTCAGGTGGCACTTAGTGGGAAGAATTAAATGACTTGGAACAGGTCTTTGGGAATATCTTACCCTTAGACCTCCTGTTCCCTTCACACTAAGAGATAAAGAATAGGTAGCTTCTACCCTATGCCCCAGTAACATGACATTCTGTCTGAGCACATGGAGCCAGGAGACAATTTTTGAGCACAAATAAATTATTCCTGTCTTTAAGTTGTTTTGCTCCAGTGTTTCACAGCCGCAGTAGAAGTAACTAACCCAGGTGAGTTGATATAAAATGATTTTAGCAGGTTCTGTCAATTGCACAAGTTGTTCCCATTCAACTTTCATTTTTTAATTGTGAAACAAATAAATAATTTATTCTGTATTGGAAGTCACAACAACTACATTTGTAGCATGAGATTTGTTAATTTCTTCAAGTTTCAGTTTTAGTTACAGTAGAGGAGTAAATATTAAATATTTATAACATGAATACTTGTATTTCTAGCTTGTTAGTTTCTTGAGTCTTTCATTAGAATAGTGGCTCTCAGGTTTAGTGGTTCCAGTATACTTAGAACATCATAAATTAGGGTCTGGGAAACCATTATAAGTGCTTAATAGATAGAGGGTTGGGGGCCTGTGCAATATATAGTGTACTACTATCAAAAGGAAAATGCTGTCTCTGTATGCTAGTAGCACTCACTGAAAGATATTACGCTGTAGTAAAGTATGATTATTGTGGATGATGGGAAAAAGAATTCTAAGAGCCAGGGGACCAGGATGTCTGTTGCCAGAGAATGTTTTCTATACATGCCAGGGAAGTTACACCCAAGAAACCTCAAAAAATACAATCACCTAAATTAAACCTGCATACTGACACCGCCGATTGACCTGCTCACATGGAAATGGTAAGCTCAAAGGATGCCTCTCCTAAGAAGTGCTTTAGGTAATTGTTTGCCGAAGAGGAAGACAGTCTTCTCCAGGGGCAGACTTTCTAAAAAAGTTATGGATCCCAAGTGGTCAGTCCTAAAACAAACGCATTACCACTAAATGGACTCAGCAGGTTTTGTGAGCATGCATGCATATGTGTGTGTGTGTGTGTGTGTGTGTGTGTGTGTGTGTGTGTGTGTGTGTGTGCATGTGTGCTTGCTTGCAAGCATGCTTCTCTCTCTGTCTCTGTCTCTCTGTCTCTCTGTCTCTGTCTGTCTCTCTCTCTCTCTCTCTCTCTCTCTCTCTCTCTCTCTCTCTCGTGTGTGTGTGTTTGTGTGTGTGTGTGTGTATGTATGTGATTAGAGAGGAAGAGGTTATGTATTTGAGAAGGAGTTAGGGTGTAGAATGCAGGTGTTGAATGGGGAGACCGAAGAGTAGAAATGATGTGATACAATACTCATGTATGAAATTCTCAAAAATAAAGGCTGCCATCTACTAGTTTATATACTGAGACTACATTGTAAAAAGGAGACATTGAAATGCCCCGAATTCTGATTTCTGACTTGATAACATGACTCAAAGTTACTTAGGTTTCTGTGTTTAAAAGTTAGCTGGCCTGCAGAGTAACTATTTTCAATAATTAAAACATATTTGATGCAAACTCTATGAAACTAAATCCTGTTTCTAAGTGGACATTGCTCTATGTCTCTGGAACAGCTCTGTGTTAAGAATGAGGTGTCACTAGGTGTTTGTATAAACGTAGTGCACAACAGCAGAGAATGCTGAGCTTTCTCTTCTCTTTAAAATGAAAGTGATAATGGCTGCTACTTCACCGGAGTTCTTTTTAGGATTCAGTTACAGTACACAGCTTTTTTTGCTGGTTTCTATCTGGTCTGCATCTACTGAGACTTCTGCAACAGTGAGTTTCCTTTGGTAAATATTCTCAAACCTTAAGGTGTTTGGTGTACTTCAGAGTGCAGGAAAACGGGCAGAAGGAACTCAAGGCCAGACTGTCCATATATATGTATTTTTATTTATGTATGTACATTTCGAATGATTTTCTTTTACTACAAACAAATACAGAAACAAAATATACTCTTAGTTCTACACCTTGGAAGGGCTGCTCAAACATTTTATTGTTAGAGGTGGTGTAAAACCAGAGAAGCTGGGAGATTACTTTGAATAATGAATAAGGGGGAAAACATGCTAAAGTGTTGGTGAAAATACTTTATTTCAAAGACTTGAATAAATAGATCAGGACTTTGTAGTGATTATAGTAGACTTTGTTACTTCTATATAGGTGTTCTCAGCAATGTCCATACATTAGAAAACACAATAAATATATAAGGGCAAACACAGTTGGAGTGCCCATACCTTCATGAATTCTTTATCTTATCCCTTATATTATGACAAGGAAGGATTATGTAATCAGATATGAAGAGAGAAGAACACACACAAGTATTAAAAATAAGGATTCACTAATATCAGTTACAAATATTAGCATTTTAATAACCCTGTGTATTGCTAATATTACATTACATTTTCAAGATAAACTGAATGCAGTCAGACCTGAAATTATTAAATTTGTAGCACCAATACAAAATAAATTTTGTTTCAAAGGTAGTTTTTTCCTTCCTTCCTTCCTTCCTTCCTTCCTTCCTTCCCTTTCTTTGATCCAAATTGGCCTCTGCCTCTTTAGTGCTATGATTAAAATATGCAACATCACACATGACCCTATATTCTGTATTTCAGAAAAACATAACAACCACAATAAAGTAATTTGTCTCTATGACAAATAAATAAACCCAATCCATGCAGGGGACACTTGTAAACTCAAAGATGTTTGCTGATGGGACTAATCTGAACTAGTACATCTGAAAAGAGAGTCTGTGCATATGATGAAGGATCTGCTCCTCTCCCTGTAGCTGTCTTATGTACATTACTCCATGGCTGGGCTTTGGATAAATGGCCATACTTCTTTTCTGTATTTAGAATTATCTTCACTATGAAAATGGAACAGTTAA
>LR753519.1:253234-285734 GCA_902729485.2 Mus minutoides | reverse complement strand
TAACCGATAATGTAGTGTTTGGCACAAATGGCCATGGCATCGATGTGGAGGGTCAGAACTATTCTCTCACCAATAACCTTGTCATTCTGACAATGCAGTCAGCAAACTCATCTCCTTGGGTGGCAGGAATAAAAGTGAACTATGCAGAGGACATCATTCTTCATGGCAATGTGGTGGCAGGATCTGAGAGACTTGGCTTTCATGTCAGTGGTCATGGGTGTTCCTCTGAAGTGCTTTGGTCTGACAATGTCGTCCACTCAAGCCTCCATGGCCTTCACCTCTACAAGAAACATGAATCCAACAACTGTACTGGTATCTCTGGATTCATGGCTTTTAAGAACTTTGACTATGGTGCCATGGTTCAGACAGAGAATAGTGTGGACATACAGAATATCACTCTGGTAGACAATACTGTTGGTCTTTTGGCTATCACATATGTATCTTCTGCTCTATTGAGCTCTGTCAGTACTGTACAGATTACACTTAGGAATTCAGTCATTGTGGGCACTAGCTCCTCTTTTGACTGCATCCATGACAGAAAGGCTCCTCAGTCAGCCAACTGGACATCAACATATAGAGCACCTTCCAATCCCAGAGGAGGCCGAATCGGCATCCTGTGGCCTGTTTCTGCCTCAGAACTAAATGGATGGCCCCAGGAGCCATGGCACAAAGTAAGGAGCAGTCATTCAGTTCCAGGAATTATGAAGCTTCAAGGTAGGATTCTTGACTTTGCCCTAAATATATGGATCCATCCACCCAAACACACAATGTTCAGTAGTATTCTGAAACCGTATAGCTAGAAAGTCAGTCTGGTCTACTGCTTGCTTGTCTAGCTGTCATCCTACTATTGATGAATTACAACTGTGTATTAAAGACAGTAAGTGTTTTCTTACAGAAGTTACTATTTCTGCTTGCTGGTCTGTCTTCATTGTAACTATTTAACTCTATAATTACTCCTGGATGGCAATTGCTTTTCCTGCTATCCAATACAGTAACTGAGATGCAGAAATTGTATCACAGCTGCAAGTGGCTTTATAGTTGGTGCTATAAAGATTGGTAGGTTTAAAGTCAGCATTTGACCATAAGGGGAAGTTTCTCTTCTATTAGATAGTTTTGGCAATTTTGCACTTATTCATTCATATTTAGTCTATCTCACAGTTGGTTTGAGTGTTACATATGAACAGATTTTCATCAAAATTTTAATTATTTTTCTAAAGACTATAGTGTATTTTTAGTGTATATTTATGGGTTTAAAAATTATTTTACATGTGTGAGTGTTTGTCAGTATATATGTCTGTGAACCATATACATGAAGCACCCACAGAGGCTAGAATAGGGAATTAGATCCCCGGAACTGGTGTTATAGAGTGTTTGTTATAAGCTTCCATTTAGCTGCTAGGACGTGAGTCTAAGTTCCCCAGAATAAGAGTCAGTGTTCTAAATACTAAACCAGCTAGCTTTCCAGCTTGGAATTGCTATCCTTTATTTATCTATCATCTATCTATCTATCTATCTATCTATCTATCTATCTATCTATCATCTATCTATCTATCTATCTATCTATCTATCTATCTATCTATCTATCTATCTATTATGAAATGTCCATTTTGTAGTTACAAATGACATTTTGTAACTAAAATTCATGTATACTTACCTGGGTTGTCCTGGATAGCTCAAATTAGCTCCTAGACTATGTATTATGAAAACAATATTTAATTCTATAATCTCTGTGGTAGGTGGTTCACATGATACAATTTCCTGATATATTGTTTAAAATTTCAGATGTCACCTTTTCTAGTTTTTTGAAGAGTTGCTATAGCAACGACCTGGATGTCTGCATCCTGCCTAATGAGCATAGCACTGGAGTCATGTACCCAATAACAACAGAGAGGACCAGAATGCTGAGGATAAAGGACAAAAACAAGTTCTACTTTCCTCTTTTACAGTCCAGGTACCACTTTCAGTATTGATGATATAATATCTTTCTGAAGCAGTTTTCAATTGCTTAAATCCCTAAACACATGAAAAATATAACAGCATTACACAAATTGAAATAAACCCCTGTAGAAAAGGCTGGTGCCTTGATTTAGTGGCACCAACACTCCCTCCCATGTTCTTGCCCTTCATTTAGGACTTTAAGAATTTTGCACACAAACAGATGCTAGTTAGTACTTTCTCCCCCTTTGAATCTTTTTCTAAAAGAAGGATTCGGTGTGATTTGATGCCAGTTTTATTGTTATTTTCTATTGCTTCTTCTCTTTAGAAATAGATTCAAAATTGATGGAATCAGAAAAACAAATCAGCATTTGACTTGCCTCCTTTTCTCTATCATGGAGCATAATATACAGAGTTTGAGATAGGGGTTCAGGAAACCTTTGAGCAGGATGAGATAAGAGGATATACCTATTGCTAGGAACATCCTAACTAAACAATAATGCATAGGTCATCTGCAACCACTGCTCTAGGTCTCATGATCTGGACATTTTATTCAAGTGTCTAAATCAAAAGTAAATATGGACTCTCTTTGCCTTAAAAAACTTGGAAAAATGAAAAATGTGTCATTGCTTTCTCACACTGCAAAAACTACTTTAGAGAGGAAAGGAATAGTCTAAATAAACCATCCTTTATGGAAAGTCATGTGTTTGCCCTAATACTGCTTCCTCTTTAGTACCCATCCCTGAGCCATTGGAGATACTTCAATACACTTAGGTACACTTTGTGCTATATTATTATTCATCCCTTTCCTGTCAAAACTTCCTTCTGTTTGTGTCTTACCTGTAGGCTGAAAGCCACACCTCTTGGTCCATTTGTGCTAGTAATGAAACCCCACAAACCAGATAGTTTATAATTACCAAAGATTTATTTCTTATAGTTTTGGAGTCTGGGGAGTAAAAAAGAAAAAAAAAATCAAAGCAGGTCAGGTCATAGCCGGTATCTGATGAGGGATCCCGTACAGTTTTTCCCAATGAGGTGAAGAGTATTAGTCTTGTGTGACAGAAGGCTCAGGAAGACCAGAGTAAGCCCTGACAAGATCAGCACTGCCCATATGCTTTCTTTTTGTTGTCTGTCACGAGATGATGGTGTTACCTTTTTCCTTTCTCCACAGCAAAGACTTAGTGGGAACCATTTGTCCCACATTGGTCTGTGAATATCCAAAAAAATACCTCTTCACAGATCTTGATGGGAGAACCCTGGGTCTATCCCCACCAGTTTCTGTGTTTCCAAGGACAGAGGAAGAGTGGACTGGATCCTTCCTCAATACAGGTGGGTTATGTCTGACCACGATATGTGTGGGAAAGGCAGCCAGTGTGTGAAAAGGCTGGTGGCTCTGTTGTTCCATGAGAACAAAATATATTGGACAGGCACCAACATCTAAGGCTGGATAGAGCCTGTGCCGATGTGCTACTAAATCACATGTATAGAAGGGATATTGAGTCACTGAGATACTTCTGTGACGTCACTACTGTGATCTCTGTAGGTACCTATGTAGATGTCTATGTCATATGAACACATTAACACTGAGTGCTGAGAATTATCCTCATACACTCCTTAGTCTGGTGTAACGCTCATGTCACCTTGAAATAACCCATGAAACTATGAGTCGATCTTTCCTTTCTTTTAGGACTTGAAAGCTCACTTTGGAGAGGGTAGTGCAGGCAGCACTGTGAGACTCATCTTCCTGGTCTCAAAGCATCTCTTAAACAGTGCTGTGCTCAGAACTTCTGTCTCCTTTTGTTGTTGTTGTTGCTCATGAAACCATAGCACCTTTTTGGTCTTCATTTTTCTTTGTAGATTCTCTCTGATCTTCTGTGCCTTTAATTTTTTTACCAATTAAATTTGTTCTTTTATAATTCCTTATATATTTTCTCTCTACCCTTATTACCCCCCATTCTTCCTTGCCATTTTGAGGTCTGAAGGTATGACTCTCCCAGAGCTATGAACTCACAACAGTTTCCATATTCCAGGAGGACCAAGGTCAAATTACCACACAATTCCACCTATGAGTTATGATTCCTATCACTAACTCATACCTGACCCTGAAATTTGGTCAAAAATACCCACTGATTCTATGAAGTAGTACACGCGCCGGGGAGTCACATGCCCCCTATTAGACTTCAATTCCCCCCCCCCCCTCAGTATGTGACCTGTTACTTGCCTTTTGCCCTCACCAGTAAGAACATAGAGCATACTCCTTGTTCTTTTTCCTAACTCTCATGCTTCTTATCTTCCCTGCCTGCAGTCTCTGTAATGTGAGATTACCATTTCCCACCTGGTATCACAATCACCTCGATGTTGGTGTTTTCTCCCATCCCTGCATTCTTCACTTTACTCACCAAGTAGCCAGGACAATCATTTAAACTTTCCAATGGCTTTTCACCCATTCAGAAGGACAGCCACACCATAAGCTTCCCAGACTTTTATTCTTGGGTCATGGTTGCTTTCTTCCACCTCCTGTAACCTCCACCCCCACCCCTGCTTACCTTAAATATCATAGCCTTACTTTTCCTGTAACAGGGCACTCTTGCAGACTATCTCCTCTGCCTGGATATTTTATTAGTATCTCTGTTAGGGATAAACTTATTATCCCTGCATGTCCTTGGAGAAGCCATCTCTGATACCTCATCTAACATGCATATGAGCTGGTGCCGGCATTCGTAGGGTGCTTGCCTCCCATGTAAGAATCCATGAGCTCAATCCCTAGGCCGTGTGTGGACCACATAAACTATGTGTGATGTTGCATATCAGTAATCCAAATCTTCAAGGTTATCCTCACAGAGTGTTCAAGGCTAGCTTGACATAAATAAGAACTTGTCTCAAAAACAAACAAGCAAACAAACAAAACAATATGTTTATTCTATTTATTATCTTATAAAGTCATTGCACCTGTGGAAATGTATCTTTTATTCTCCTGTTGTAATTGTCATCTTGGAGGCTGACTTCCTCTGTTTGCTAACCTAGGGCCTAGTAGTCATACAATCTAATCTAGGCCTAAAATATTTTTAGTCTTAGAGATTTATTACTGAATAAACTCAACCCCTTGCTAGTTCTTTCTGATCTCTGGATAGCTGATTCACTTTAGCTTTTCTGGCTCAAACTCCTTTACAAGCTGATTGATTCAATCTGGCTTCTCTCAGCTTCTCCCACATTGCTCTGCTTGGCCTCTAATAACTTTGGAAATTTGTTCTAATCTTCTGGTTCCTTCTGATTCTCTGGCTTAGTGTGTCTAGCTTTTTCTCTTTCAGCAACCAGTGTCTCTTTAAGTGTCACAGTAAAACTATTACCTTCTCTCTGAACCACTCCCTCCAGTGGCTTCCTGTTTCTTTCTCTTTTCTATTAGATATCACTTTGAAATATGGGCACTTTGGTATACAAAGTAAACATTACCTTCATTGTTTTAGATTAAAGGTTTAAAGGTGTGTACTAAGGATGTGTCTGTATTCCAGCTAGAGGGATTAAAAGTGCTTGCTAAGTAATGCAGACACCATTGTATATGCCAGCAAGATATTGCTGAAAGGACCCTGAAATAGCTGTCTCGTGTGAGGCTATACCAGTGCCTGGCAAACACAGAAGTGGATGTTCACAGTCAGCTATTAGATGGAACACTGGGTTCCCAAGGGAGTAGCTAGAGAAAGTACCCACGGAACTGAAGGGGTTTCCAACCCTATAGGTGAAAGAACAATATGAACTAACTAGTTACCCCCAGAGCTCATGTCTCTAGCTCCATATATAGCAGAAGATGGCCTAGTTGGCCTTCATTGGGAAGAGAAGCCCCTTGGTCATGCAAACTTTATATGCCCCAGTACAGGGGAAGGCCAGGGCCAAGATGTGGGAGTGGGTGGGTAGGGGAGCAGGGCGGGGGGATGGGGGAGGGTTTAGGGGACTTTTGGGATAACATTTGAAATGTAAATGAAGAAAATATCTAATAAAAATTGAAAAAAAAAAAAGAAAAAAATAGTGCTTGGTAAGGCTGAGCCACATCAAAACCAGAAACAGGTCTTTCCAGTAAACCACACAATCTCGGGGTTTAGGCATCCTGCAATACAGCTACTTTATTCTTCTTAGAGGTTCACCACAGAGCACTATGCTATAAATTTAATTGCTTAGTTGTTTATTTACCTTCAACTCTTTAGTACACAAACTCAGTGAGATCTAGTAGCTGTATTGTGGATACCTAAAAAGAATACTAATGAGTTTGTCCCAAACTATTCAAGAACATCATGCTGCTGATTTAATGGTATATATGTCATATGAAAGCCTTCTATATAGTTCATAGCTTTTGCTTGTTTATTTTTGTTTGTACTTTTTATAGAGATGGGGTTTTCTTTAGTACCTTGGCAGCTAGCCTGGGATTTGTTGTGTAGTCCAAGAGGCCCTTATTTTTGTGTGTTGTTCTTAACTTGCCTTAAGCTTCCAGTCCTCCTGTCTCAGCTTCCCGTGTCCTGGTATAGGCGAATATCATCATAAAAACCTGAGTATATTTTTATTTNTCTCTCTCTCTCTCTCTCTCTCTCTCTCTCTCTCTCTCTGTATGTGTAGAAGATAAAGATGAATATTGATATATAATTAATAAAGATAAAAAAATCAAAAGATAATTTTAGCCTTAGTGTCACTTGTCATTCTGATCTAGAATCATCTGAAGACAGGCCTTTAGGCATGCCTTTGAAGGATTGTCTTGATTACATGAATTGATGCAGGTGATACTTCTTACCAGGGGGTAGGGGGTGGGACCCTGCTCTGGCTGTGACCGAATGGAGGAAACCCACTGATGAGTTGAATAGGAATGTGCCTTCATCTTACTCTGCTTCTTGACTTATGATGTAAATGACCAGCTGCTTCAAATTCCTTTTTCCTTGATTTCATGCCAGGATGGACTCAAATTGTGCTCTGAAGTCAACCTCTGTCCCTTAGTTTCCTTCTGTTAACTGGAAAAGCAGCTAAGGCTGATAGGCAGATCATTTCCATCTATCTCTAAACTTTTTTTTTTTTTTTTTTTTGGTTTTTCGAGACAGGGTTTCTCTGTGTAGCCTTGGCTGTCCTGGAACTCACCTTGTAGACCAGGCTGGCCTCAAACTCAGAGATCCACCTGCCTCTGCCTCCCAAGTGCTGGGATTAAAGGTGTGCGCCACCATGCCCGGCTCTATCTCTAAACTTATTCAAAGTTCCTACAGTAAGATTTTTCTATTGGTTAAAAGAAACTTACACCACTACTACAGACATTTAAGTCATGGCAACATCCTCATACTTTAAAACTAGCCTATGGGTAATTATGGAACTTTTATGGACTTGTGCATTGGCCAAACTTATACTTCTTTTTAATTAATAAGATGGGTCCACAGTGCTAGATACAAATTAAAATTTATTCTAACAGAAATGAAAAAAGCTTGAACCTAATGTCTTTGTTTGGGTTGACTTAGAAATGCACCTGATATGAAGCTTACACTCAAGTAGTTACACATAGTAGCAGACTACTAAAAAACACCAGTAGGAAAGTGAGATTAGAAAGAAATAATGACAGTAAAGATTGCCTGTCAAACTGTCACCACTGTGGAATTTGGAGCCCAACACTAATGGGACTCTTGGAGACTATAAACCCAAACGACTGCAACTGTGCCTGAGGAGCTAATGTAAATGTTATATTCCTGCTTACCCTTGAACTGAGAGATGATTCAGGGTGGGATCTCTCTGAAGCCTGTTGGCTTTCCACGAACACAGGTTGTATGGGCTCTTGCATATGGTCAGAAAGTATTTCTCAGATGGATGTCATAGGTCTTGAAAATAGTTCCCTGCTGTTGGAGAAGATGATTGCCAGCAGCAAATGTCATTATGAGCACTCTTACCAGTAGTCACTCCAATGTCAATCAAATGCTTTATTTTTAAATTATAAGAACATCCTTTTGATGAGCGTTTAGGAGGTTGCTTACCATGTGGTATAATACATTATTCATGTGTAATGTTCTTGTTACTGGTTGCTCTTCTGTTCTGTTTGCTTTTGCTCAGCTCATTGCCCTGTGTGAAACATGATTCCATGGTATATAACAAACAGTACACACCTTTTGCTTTCCGTGTCTGAAAGCAAGTCTTTGTGAATGGCTGACATATTCACTGAGGTGTATAAGGGGTATGGACTAAATCCTCATGTGCTACCTAAAATGTTCAGTGAAGTTGTTATAGGTGAGAAGATTCTCACAGTGGAGTCTGCTGTTTACTGCACTAAAAAATACATTCTGTGTCCCTTTGCAAAGAAGATAATATATAGTAAACTGTGTCTGTTGGGGTTGCTAATACGATTGTAGTGTTCCTTGACTTCAGATATCTTCTTTGATGATGGAAGACTTATTATTTTAACAGTGTTTTCAACCACTTTCTAATTCCTGTCACTAAGCCAGTTGATGAGTAAAGCTCTGATTAATTCCTAAGAGAATGACTCTTTTCCATATATGCCCACGGGAGCCCATAAAGATAACACAGATAAGCTGAAAGTAGAGAACACTAGAACCAAGTCTTGTATTTACTGCTAATGTCACCATGTTTGAAACACCCTCATGTCCTTTCTGAACTCTATTAGCAAATCTCTCAAACCACTTCAGTTCCATAGCCTCTGAGGTTTATTTTTAATTTGCAAAATAACTGATCTTGTTTGCACCTATTAGTTCACATGCAGAAAAAAATCCCCCTCTCTCAATCATATAGCCACACTTCCTTCTCTGCATAACATCAAGCACTTTGGCATCAGGAGCCAAATCCATTCATGTGTATCCCGAAGTGAGAACACAGTGCCGGAAGGCTTTGCTATCTGTGCAGTTCACGGTGTGCACCCAGGGAAAAAGTGAGCTAGTAATTTTGTTTTATTCTTATCTATAACTTCTCATTTACTGCCAACTTTGCAAATTACATGGCAGTAAGAGAAGGCAGCCAATCCCAAGCCGGTGCTATTTAAATCTTATTTTACGAAGAATTTCTGGGGTTATGTAGCCTTCTAATGATCCAAAAATCCAAAATCGTTCAATACAACAAAATCTTGAAATTCATGTCCCACTTAGGTAGGAGAACAACACAAGGCATTTTCATTTGGGGTCCCTATTCATTTTCTGTCTGTCTCTAGCTAATAATTAAAACTATCACCTCACAGACTAGTTCATATATATGAAAGCCTGGTTTGTTATAAGAGGATTGAAGACCTCAGAGCCATAGGTTGGTAGCAGTTCATAATTTCTCAGATAAATAAAGTAGGAGGGAAATAAATCAGAAATTAGCATAAGGTGACTACCTCTTTCATGGGAGATACAGTATCTGACATTTTCCTTTACTCAGTGAATGTTTTGTCAACACATTGTCTCTTAGTATCTTATTAAAATGAATATTATAGTGTGGAGAAGATAATAACCGTGGTCTCATCAAAGTTATATTGCAACAGAAACATATGCACAACTAATAAGGAAAAAAGTAGTGAAGAAAATAAAATAGTATTTTGGTTTACAGAGAAAATTTCATATAGGAGTGAGTTTATTTTCTCTCGTTCTCTCCCTCTCCCTCTCTTTGGTGTGTGCGTGTTTGTGTGTATTAGTCTGTGTGTCTCTGTGTGTGTTGTGTGTGTATGTGCAAGAAGTTCAGATGTGGTATAAAGTAACATGGCTTACAAATAAGACTTCAGTGAGCAAAGGGAGGAAACTCATAAAGGCGGAATCACCAACCAGCACAGGGGCTCTGGTAAAAGAAATTCCTCAAGACATACTTAGGAGGGGTGGGTGGAACAGAGACTGTGAGTGGCTTGCTGTCCACAAGTTGTGTATGCAGAGACACAGGAACCAACCTGCTGAACGCCAAGGCAATTGCAATTACGATATACAGCATGATATTCTGACATCCATAGTTAAAGGATTGCTTCCATTGGACAGATTAGTGAAAATGTGGGTCTTTCAAACTACATCTCCTCATTTGCACATATTCTGCTTCCTGCTTCTGGAACCTATCATTCTATTGTCTGATTGAGTTGGAGGATCTAAGAAGGTCAGTGATGGGACTTCTTATCAGTTCTTTAATATAGCTGCAAGCTGGAGTGGGAACAGGTAGCATAGCCTAGAAGATTCTCATGATAAGAGGCCTTTCACATGGTAGGTAAGTACTCATTCACTGAACTATATCCCCAACTTCTTTTCTTAATTTCTTTTTTCTTTTTACATGTAGGAAGACTTTTTGACTAGATATGTGTATGTGTGAACCCAGCCCTTTGGGATTAACACAGACACATAAAGACACACACACACACACACACACACACACACACACACACACACACAGAGAGAGAGAGAAAGAGAGAGAGAGAGAGAGAGAGAGAGAGAGAGAGAGAGAGAGAAACAGACAGAAATAGACAGGCAGAAAAAGGAGAGTCAGACAGAGACAGAGAAAAAGACAGAGATAGAAGAAGGTGGTAAGAAATTAAATATCTACAAGGAATCTGCTGTGTTAAGTTTAAATGTTACCGCTATATACTACTTTACAGTTAACAATCTGTTAAGAAGACAATAGTGTATGGTATTAATTGTTTTTATTAGTAATCAAGAACAGTCTTTAAGTCAACATATAGTAGCCTGAGCCTAAAACTCAGCACCTGAGGGGTTTCTGTATCAGAATTATCCTGAGCTCAAGGCCAGCCAGACTACAGAGTGAGACCTTGTCTCAAAGTGGGAAAAAGAATGACTGTATGCCAAATATGATAGACATAGACATGCTTGCCTGGACACATACCCAAAGAGGAAAAGGACATTAAAAAGGCATAGAAGTGTTTATAGATAAAGTCCTTGACTAAAATAAGGTGTTAGGGTTTTACTTTAATGTGTGTTGTTTTATATTAAGATGAGTTGAATGATCTCATAAATGCCATTTTCATAATTCATTTACTGGGTGAATATGGGTTTGTTATTATTTTGTACACTCTACATTAAATCATTATATTTAAAGCTCATTTTGTGAAAAACTTTTCGCACACTGAATTTGACATTATTCCCAGCAAGTAACTGTGGTCTGAGCAGAACTTCTGACCAAATCTACCTTCAGGGAAATAAAGTTGGTTTCCTATTCTTTTTACTGTGAGTAGCTAAGAAACATTTTTCAAATTTGTTGCTTCTGGGACACTTCCCAAGAAAGAAAGTTATAAAACATTCTGGAGACCTTAAAAGTGACTTGCCTTGATTCAAAAATAAAATACGAGGTTGATAAAGAAAGAAAATAAAGTTGGCATTTGACTGTCAGTTCACAGAATGATGGAGTGTTTTCACAGTGAATGATGGGAAAAGTACTGAAGCTGCATGTGTTCCCGCTTTACAGGCAGAGGGTGGCCAGCCCTTCCTGGTTCTTTGTTGCTGGGTCTTGAAATGTGTCTTTCTTTAAGCTTTCTAGGTTTCTTGTTCTTCCCATTTGTTCCGAGAGTGACAGCAAGACGGTATTATAAAATGAGAGCATGAAGAGGGAGGGGCGGAATGAGAGGAGAGAATGGAGGGGGAAACGATTGTTAGAAGATTTGTCTGCCAATATCCGTGCTTGCTGAGGTCTTTTTCTTCTAGCTAGAGGGGGAAATGCCATTCTCTTTTCCCAAGCAATTATAGGCCCCAAAGATTGAAACTTGGTATATAGCTCTTTAATCTCACTAGATATTTATGGTTAAACATTAGACTTTTAGGATTCCAGATGTCAGGGTATTAAAATATAAAGGCACTGTGGAGTCTCAGAAAATATTAGGCTGTGGGATATGTAGCTGCAAGGGACTTTTATGCCAAGCAGAGGAAGACAGGCTTCCAGTGCTACTTTGTGACACCCAAAGAGCAACTTTGATCCACCTCATTTTCTCACTCTCCCTGCTCTCCAGGCTGTTCAGCATAACACTATTTGATTGCTTTCCTGAGTAGTCCATCCTGTGGTTGCAGTGATCTTCATGTGTGATTTCTACAGGATGATATGAAAAGGAAGGGATACCCTGGGGATTATTTTGTTACCTTTCCACCTTCTAGACATTGTTTCTCTCTCTTCAAATTTTTCATTTATGACTATGCCGACCACTGTCTCTGGCTCTTTGTTGAGACCATTAGATTATCTCATTTAATGACATGAATGTGTTGTGCCCTATGATATACATTTTCTTACTGACTTCATTTTATAGGAACAGCATCTGATATGGAGATACTGACTCATTGTCCAAGTCGTGTAGCTAATTAATGAAAGATTCAGGACTGAACCATTCTTAAGTCGAAACTTTGTTGTCCCTAGTAGTACTGTAAGGATTTCTCGCATGCTATCACATTCTTCCATATAGTCTATTTTAGATCTACAAGTCTTCTCACAGACTTAGCTTAAACAAACAGATAACATGATTATTCTAGCAAGTGTCTACTCAGACCAATAAGAATCACAGTTAACCTTTTGTTCAGTGCCTTTCTTTGTAGCACTCTGTATTTGTGACAAATTATAAACAGTACCCATTTACCCTTACAATACACTTATCATTTTGTCGGGGTTGTTATTTCCTGCAAGCATTTGTGAATATAAGGTTTTAGAGAAATTAGCTACGTTTTTCCGTGATTCATAGTTTGAATGTTTAGATCCCAAATTTAATTCAACACGTGTCAGACTCAAAAGCTTGGGCTCACAGCTACTTCTAAGTAATTAGGTTCTGGTCTTTATCATTCAGTGAAACTGCACAAAGCTGCCTTTAATGTCACTTTATGTAGGAGTAAATCAAGTTTTTGATTTTAAAATATAGACATCAGTTATAGTTGCAATATAATAACAACCATGAAAGTATCGTTTTGTTTCTCTTCATAGTCTCTATATAATATAAATATATATTTACATATGGCTATTAACTCCTGTACAAAATGGCTAATATCATAACCAAGAAACCAAATGTTTCTATTGCTAACCAGGGAGTCTACATCCCAACAGTGGAGTAGTTACTTAATTGTGCCTTTGGCCTGGATTAGAATTTCATCTTGGAAATTTTCTGTAGCTTCTCCCTTTCCTTTAGTGGGTCGATGTAGGTATAATTTGCAGTTACCTGTTTATTTTATTGAGTTCCCAATGACGTTGTGGTGTGTATACTGATAGAATGTGTAAGCGGAGTCGTTAAAGTCGAATGTGACAGTTCCTGTCCTCACATAGTGGAACAAACAGGCTAGGCAGCAACATGACCAGCAGGAATGAATTTGGATAAAATCAGCATCCAGAGGTTTCATGGGGCTGGTCTTTCTTCCGCTGAGCATTTCTGAGGGAAAAGGAGGGGGGTTATTTTATTTTGTTGTTGTAGCTACCAGTAAGACTTTCATGCTCCTCTAAAGAGCCATCAACCTGAAACTTCCCTAAAGAGAACACTGGTTCATCATAGAAAACCAGATGTGAAAGTTGAAGGGGGATGTTGAGAAGAGGAAGGGAGGCAGCAGGAGAGAGACAATAAAGAAGAGTGGGTGGGTATCGCTGAAATACTTCATGCAAATGCATGAAATGCCACGATGGAGCATGTTATGTGTGATTAATATATACCAATACAAATAACAGATAAAAGTGAATCAGTGCGTGAGTGTTGTCATAAGGAGGGAAGCATGTGCATTGCACTGACGCGGCAGATGTGGCTCTGTGTTCTGCAATGGAGGTTTGTGCCTTCCAGGAGGAGCAGTCGCTCGCTTTCCCGTGCAGGGCTGGTCTCTGTAGCTAGCTGATCTTCCTTCCTCGCTCACTCCCTTGGCTCTACCCATCATGCTTTGCTTCAGTTTCTGAGCAAGTGTTGTGCTTTCTCACCAGACTACAAGGCTGGGAAGAAGTTAGGACTTTTTACTCTATTTCCTATGACTTATTTCTTTTTCCTGTTTCTATGATCAAATACCCTGACAAAATCAACTTAAGAAGAAAGGGTTTATTTGAGTCATAAATTCATCAATGCAGGGAAATCAGGATGCCCAGAACCCAAAATTGCTAGTCAATATTTCCATAGTAAAAAGCATAGAGCAGTGAATTACCTAAGCTCAGTTCCACTCCTTTTGTACAGACCAGGATCCTCTAGGGAACAGTGCTACCCACAGTGGGTAAGTCTTCCCACTTTAATACAATCAAGGTATTTTCCCCACAGACCTGTATGAAGACTCTTTCCCTAAGTCGCTCTATCTTTGTCAAGCTGAAAATTAACACTATCTATATTCTAGTATGATTTAGAATATATATCCAATATACACCAAAAAAGTGACTAGTAAATAAATGAATGAAAGGTCAGTGAAAAATTCAAGTCAACTATTCTACAAATATGATTGATGTATAATATTTTGTATTATTTTCAAGGCTGTTCAGTTTCCAGAGCTGCTGACTCAGGAGACTGAAAAATATGTTCTACTGTCAAATCAATTCTGAAAACTCTATTCACATTGTAGAGATTTATTATATATCCTAAAACAATAAAGATGATTAGTTATGTAATTAAATTAAAAACTCTTGTTTAACTTTGTATTTTGACTGATAAATACTTTTACATGTGTGTAACTAGTATTTTTAAAATGAATCTGGGAAACACATCACATCACTGAAAGCTGTTATTCTTCACAGATTTGTCTAGGAAGAAGTGATAAAATTAAAATGTCTTGTGTTTGTGTATGGATGGTCCCTTGGAGTTCAACCTTTTTCATTCTTTCTTCACCACACAGGGGCTTCTTCCTTTTGTTTTCTACTATTTCAGTCTTATTGGCCAGGATCTTCCTTCTGTAATTTCAACCTAGTGATCTAATTTGTTTTCTAGCATATTAGAATACATGTTGAATTCTTTCCCATATAATACTTCTTTAGATATTCAGTATGGTATGGACTTTGTTAGTTAACTAATAATCTTTTAAGCCAGGCGTGTTGGCACATGCCTTTAATCCCAGCACTTGGGAGGCAGAGGCAGGTGTATTTCTGAGTTCGAGGCCAGCCTGGTCTACAGAGTGAATTCCAGGACATCCAGGGCTACACAGAGAAACCCCGTCTCCAAAAAGCCAAAAGCCAAAAAGCAAAAACGCCAAAAAGCCAAAAAAAAAAAAAAAAAAAAAAAAAAAAAAAAGTAGACAGTTAGGGACTAAAGAAATAAATAACACTACACCACTGCAGTTAAGAGAGATTGTGGCCTTAGCACATGATTCCAGTTTTGTTCCCAGCAATCACATAAGAGAGTCAGATAGCTGTAACACCCATTTCAAGGGAATTCACAAGCATCTGTACATAAATTCATGTAGGTGTATGTGTGTATGTATGCACACGCACGCACACACACACACACACACACACACACACACACACACACACACACACAAATATTATATATATATAACAAAATCCAAATCCTTTCTTTTAGAACAAACAATGGGTTAGGCTTATTGCTTCTCTTTTTATAGTATTATAATCTTATTTTGATAAAATATACATTGAATGAAATTTATAAACCTAACCACTTTAAGCATTTAGATCAGTAGTATTAAATGCATTCCTCATGTCATGCAAGCATCACTACCATCCATATTTATGTCTTTTCATCTCTTAAAACATGAATACTATACCCATTAAACACTAACTCTGTATTCCACTTTCCCCAGCAGACATTGTTGTGTTTAATGTGTATATGATTTTGTCTACTCTAAGTAACTTAGATAAATAAAACCACACGTGCCTCCTTGACTGATGCATTAACTTAGAATAATGTTCACAAGGCTCATAAAAATTGTAGCAAATTGTAGAATTTGAAATATTCCATTCATCTGCCCATGAACATAGGATTCTTCTTATATTATATTGTTACATACGTGGCCTACATAAGTGTCTTAAAAACTTTGCATTGAGATTATTTGGACATCTATGTAAAGGGTCACACAATAATTCTATTTTTAGGAATTTTTGAGGAAATGGTATATACAGTCTTTCCTATAGTGTCTATAATATTATATGTTCCCATTCCCAGTACACATGACTTTCTTTTTGTCTACATTTTCACTAACATTTCTCCCTCATATAAGGGGAAATAAGGTGTTACTTTATTGTGGTATGGGTTTGTGTGTTCTTATTGAAGCATAATAATAAGCATATTTTCATAAAATTATCGATTATTTCTATCTCTTCTTTGGGGATATTCTTGCTTATAAGATATAATTATCTGTTTAAAATTGTGGCTGATCTCAATTCACAAAATATAATTTATTTTAGAAATTTATTATGACTTATAAATAAAAAACACATACCAAAATTAATAAGAACCAAATCATTATGTCTTAGTGAATTTTTGCATAATTAGTGTAGTACTTTTGAGATGGAAGCTGTGGAGATTCACATTGACTTTTGTACTCTGACACATATTTTTCGTTTTATGAACTTATTACCAAAAATGAAAAATCTGTGTCAGAGTTAAAGCTCAAAAAACAATTAGCTTTATATGTGCCTCCATAATTCATGTCCATTACCCAGATTCAGTGTGCCCTCATCTCCTAATATTTAACCTTCCATGTTTTCTTTTTCTACATATTAAACCATATCCATACTATATGTTTTATTTGCACACATAGAATATTAGCTAAATTCCACATATGACAGAGAACATGTCAATTTTTTTCTTTCTGAGATTATGTCACATCACCTAACATTATGCATTATAAGTTTGTCCATCCCATGTAAACTTTATGATTATATTCCTTTAAAGCTGAATAGTATTCTATAATAATGTATATATAATTTTCATTATTCTCCTCTTGATGGAAAACTGGGTTGATTTCAGCTCTTTGTCATATTGAATATATCAATCATAAACATAGACCTGCAGGTATCCCAATGGTACAGTATGGAATTCTTTGAGTATATGCCCAGGGTTGAGGTTCATTTTCATAAGAAATACTTGACCTGCATCTAGAGTTCATAAACTTTACCATAAAACTCCCTGGTATAATACATAGAACTACACATGAGTTGTTTCAAATGTACTTAAGTATTTTATAATAGTTAAATCTTGTTTTATATTTAAATAGTTAAATTTATGTATAATTCAAAATTTATATTTCATGTTCCACAAGTCATAGGATTCCATGTAATGATTGCTATGATCCTTACATGTATGGAGGGATATATGTTAGACAGTTGATTTATTTTTCAAACTCTGAGCTAGTCTGTTAATCTCTATTCATCCATGTTAAATTATTTTTTAATAAATAAATTATTGCTACATAAAGACTGTATTGCTCTCACTAGAAATTATTTGAATTAGATGATTCAAGACAGCACCTGATTGATGTAGGCATCCAAATTAGTTAAAGAAAGGGAGCCCTGAGCCTACAAGCCTTGGGTTGTTTGTCACTCTGTTGAACTACCAAGGAAACACACCATCCTCTAATGAAAGAATGAAGTTTTCTGAACTTGGGAATTTCCCTACCCAAATAAGTTCACAATCCTTTATAAGAAAAAAAAATCTACTCATTTTCTCAAACCATGTTTATGAGAAGCACTAATATTAATATTCTACAGGAGGGGCATGTGTACACCATACATATATGTATGCATGCATATATGTATGTATGCATGTATGTGTGTATGCACATATATAGAAACAGATGATATAGGTAAAGATATAGGTATAGGTACAGGTACAGGTATAGGTATAGGTATAAATATATATCCTACAGGCATACTTGCACACATTTTAATGAATGTGAACACTTGGACAGTCATAAGTAAAACACTAGTTTCTTGCTAATATAATAACAAGAAGCAAGTCACTGAATGACACAATGATGTGTCATGTCAATATTACGATCCTGAAAGATGCTTTCATCTGGTTTCCAGTCTGGTGTACCTTTGTTTTTACCTTTCCAGCAGATGTAAGTGGCAATAGTCTGTGGCAAATTGAATGCAATTATTAACACCATCCCACAGATTGAGGGTGGAGAAGATGGTTTAACAGTGAAGACCATTTACTGCTCTTCTAGAAGACTTAACTTCATTTCTCAGCATGCTCATCTCAAGGCTCACAAAGCACATGTAATTTCAGCTCTAGGGGATCCAGTTCTTGCCTAGCCTCTGAAGATGCCTGAGCCCACTTGAACATACATCTATATTTTTTTAATCTGTGGAAACATATATTGATAAAATTTATTTATCTATTTATTTATTTACTTATTTATTTATTTAATGTATATGAGTACATGTAGCTGTCTTCATACACACTAGCAAGTACATTGGATCCCATTATAGATGGCTGTGAGCCACCATGTGGTTGCTGGGAATTGAAATCAGGACTTCTGGAAGAGCAGCCATGCTCTTAAACACTGAACCATCTCTTCAGCCTGGTAAAATTTTTAAAAATCAGAAATATATGTAAGTGAATTTGAAAATATAAAGGTGGATCTCTGAGTTTTAGGGCAGCCTGGCATAGAGAGAGAGAGAGAGAGAGAGAGAGAGAGAGGAGGGAAGAGGGAGGAGGGAGGGAGAGGGAGAGAGAGAGAGGGAGAGAGGGAGAGAGAGGGGGAGAGAAAGAGAGAGAGAGAGAGAGAGAGAGAGAGAGAGAAATATAAATGACAATAAATGTAAAAATCAGAGCCAGGAGACCCACATGAAGACTAAGCTGTCCATCTGCTCCATATGTGTAGGGTTCTAGGTTCTGCCCATGTTGGTTTAGTCTCTGTGAGCCACCATGGGCCCAGGTTAGTTGACTCTGTAGGTCTTCTTGTCCCTTTGTAGTTGTCCTTGACCCCTCCAGCTGAGCAAACAATTCGTAAAATCTTGTCCTTGATGCTTCTTGTGACAAATTGACATCTTATAACTATCTAAAGACCTACATTTCTCTCCCAGCAACTCTGCTTTTATGAAATTATCCTAATGATTTTGTTGAATGTGAAATGAACAATAAAACATTTACAGAGAGACAGAAAATACCCGATCCCTCCACCCCCAACTTAAGAAAAATGGAGAAGTTGCTAAGTTGCTATTTAAAAATCACGTGTTTATGTTACTTAATATTTTAATAAGGATGAAGTCAGTAAAACCACATTTATATTATCACTGATAATCCTCACAAATGAACTGGTTTTTCTTTTTTCTTTTTTCTTTTTTTCTTTTTTTTTTTTTTTTTTTTGAGAGGAGGTTTATTTTAGTTTACAGGTTATAGTCCAGCCCTGAGGGAAGAAAAGGCAAAAACCTAGAATAGAAACTGAGGAAGAACCTGATTCTATGAGGGGGCTCCTCATCCACTCACCTAGTCCCTGACTCACCACACTATCATTCTCCTAAGAGAATCAAGCCTTCTACAAAGATCACATCTTATATATTTATCAATAAATACTGGAACTGAAAAACAAAAGGAAAAAAAAGAAGCTGAGTCAGAGACAAGGAGGAAAACTGTACTGGCTTACTGCTTCTGGATTGCTCGACCACTTTCTACTTATGTTGCCCAGAGTGGCCTGCCTGTGCTCTCTTTCTCTCTTTTTTTTTTCCTTTTTTTTTATTAGATATTTTCTTCATTTACATTTCAAGTGCTATCCCATAAGTCCCCTATACCCTCCTCACACCCTGTGAACTGGTTTTTCTTACAAGCATTGTGAAAGAAAGGGACAACGAAGATAGATCTCTTCCTTGATCTGTCTGTCAGCCAGTCTTTGTGCTCTGGGATTAAGGAGTAGAGCCAATTGTATTTGCTTTACCTTCCTCATAGGAGACAGATTGGTAAAAATTGAATTGAAGTTTCTGAGAGTAATTTCAATGGGACAAAGAGAGTGGAAACTAATTTTTTTTTATGTATTCATACATTTATTTTTTAAATTTAATTTTATTTGTAATTCATTTTTATACTCCATATTCCATTTCCTGTCCCTCCCCAGCCATCCCACAGTCACACCTCTGACCCATAATTGTTTCTGTCTGAAAGAATTACAGGGATGGAAATGGAGAGGAGCCTGAGGAAAAGAAGGTCCAGTGATAGGCCCAAAATGGGAACCAGCTCAAAGGGAGGTCCCAAAGCCTGACACTATTACTGAGGCTATGGAATGCTCACAAAAAGATAACTAGCTTGACTGTCCTCTGAAAGACCCAACAATCAGCTAAAAGAGTCAGATGCAGATATTTTCACCCAACCAATGGTCAGAAGCAGCTGACCCCTGTTGTTGAATTAGGGAAGGCTGAAAGAAGCTGAGGAGAAGGGCGATTCTGTAGGAGGACCAGCAGTCTTAATTAATCTGGACCCCTGACATCTTTCAAATGTGGAAACTAATTTTTATGTTGCTATGGATAGTAATATTTGGTGCAATGCTGAGGACACAGCTTTGTAATACTGATGGCTTAGAAGCTAGCATATACACACATCAAGCCAGATTCTCTTTCCACTAGAATTCTGCTGTTAGGGGCAAAGGAGGAGAACACAGGAGTAGACAGATACATACAAAGTAGACAGATACATACAAAAGCCTTAGCTCATGCCATAATCACTCTAAGCACTACATGAATCATAGTGACTGCTCAGCTGCTGCCATTACCGGTACCTTGTCATGGCTCTGCTTGGAGTGAGGACTGGAAAATTTGAGCAATGCACCTTAGCTAGCTCTTGTGTTTATTTCCTGTTGATGCTACAGTGTCCTGAAACAGCATCAGTATTCAGGTGGTGAACTTAGGTTCTCCCTAGGTAAAGCTAATATTACATTCTGCTGCCTGGCAGTATGAATCTACATTCAGTCCATTCAAACTCTGGAACTAATTCAGTTGCATGTGGTTGTAGGACTGACAGGGCCATTTCCTAGATTCACATAAGCTGATGTTCATGCTCACCTTTTAGGGCATTCCTAGCTTGGAGCTTTAATGCTTCCTGTACGCTTGCTTTTCCTTTTCCTTACTTTCTTGTCTCCAGCTCTGATTTCAGCCAGGAAGTTTTCTCCCCCTAAATGTTTTCCTTTGTCCTGCAAAATATATTCACTGTGAGATCTCTGGCCTTAAACTGTGCACAAAAGAACACATTTATTAATCACAGAGGTCAGGAGGTTGAGGCAGGAGGATTGTGAGTTTTAGGCTAATTGGGTTATATAATGAAATCCTATTTCATCCAAAAAAGCAAACATACAAACAAAACTATATCCCTAGTCATGTGCATAGTGTCTCCTTGCCACAGTCACATATCAAATCTATGAATTTAAACACTTTATCAGTGGAGACATGCATCCCATAGTTCTTTGCAAGGCTTTAATTCTAGTTACACAAGCAAGAACTAGAGAATAGGGATACTGGAGTTGTCTGTTCAAGACATTTCTATTTTGGGAAAGAAGTTAGGGTCTATTCACCTTCTTTCAGACATACTGAGGAAACATGAAGCATCTATAATCCCTTTGCAGAATAAACAGCTACAATACCACTTGATTCACTTTGAGATGATGATGGAAATGCTGTGAATATTAACTTGACTTTTTGCCACAGTGTCTTGATTTGACATTCCTTTTAAATGTGCACTTAGCTAATTGTACTTTAAGTGCATTTGTTTACTTTACACTGCCTTTGGTATATTTACTGTGCTATTGATGCAAAATTCAGTCAGAATTTGCCTACCCACCAATTGCCCCTGAGTTAATAGAAGTAGAATTCAGGCATTAGAAACTTCTGGATGTCCAGTGCCTGATGATGCTCGGTGACACAAACGTGAACTCCTGTAATAAAGGAGAGAAGCTCATTTTCCCTGGATCTCTCAAAAATGTCTATAGCCCACCCAAATAGCTGAGTGTGAGCTTGCAGAAGCTTAGATGAGGGAGCACTGCATTTTGCAGCAATTAATTTTGCAGAGGAAGCAGTCCATTTAAAGATGCCTGCAGCACTCACTAAAATGGAGGTTGTTTTTCAAGGCCACTAGAGCTGCATTTGGCTAAGGCTGGCTCATCAACAAAACAACAATGCTAAAATATGGCCTTCTGGGTTTTATTTTTCCTTTTATGTTTTTTCAAAAGGAGGGACTAGAGGGGTATTGAATTATGCTCACCTGCTAGAACCAGGCAAAGTCATAATTGTTTAGCCCCATAGCACAACCCTGCAAGGGTTAAAATGACAGAGATATTAGTTTGTGAGGGCTAAAATTGTTGGCTTGAAGCTCTCGGCGATACGCAGACTGTTATTTACCGGACTTGGTCGATTTACTTCTTAATGCAATAATGACCTGTGAAATGAAACGTGAGCTAGACAATTGTTCCTCATTGTGTCCTCTGCAGCCTCCCTTCATACCCCATTAAACCACCATTAATTCCATATGAAAGAGAGTCACGCACAAGCACCAATGGCCCCTTCCTTTTCCTTCTTGGTCTTCCTTGCCCCCCAAATTATAATTTTATCCCCTCTTTGTATTTTTCCTTTCCTTCCTTCTTCCCTTTGAATACAGAAATAATGGGGTACATGGTGAGATATTCCTATAAGTCAATGCTTCTGAAAGAGAGCAGCACGTGTCACTTGCAGGGTGTGCACAGCTTTGCCTTTCTGTGGACGCAAAAATGGTGACAGAAAAGTTTTTTAAAACAAGGAGCCCTTAGTTAGACCTTCCAAAAATGCTCCACAGATATGCAGAATATTCAGTGCAAAGGCAAGACTGTGCACTGGCTAAGTTGGGGTGGGGGTTCCTACAAAAGGATTACATGGGCACTCCAAGACATCCCTCCCCCATTTTTCAGCAGCCTGACTAGCTTTGAGCTATTAATTTGTATTCCTTGATGTGCTTTAACTTTTCCATGATGATCCCAAGGAAGAAAAGGATGGCTCATGCATAAGAGATGGGTCCATAGAATCATTTCCCTGACCCTCTCTGTGTACAGTGCTATAGCTAGGGATTATCATAGTTTCCTCTTCAATCTTCATGGTTGCTGCTATTGTTGCCATGACAGCTGCCTCATCTTCATTTCTGTCCCTGTGGCCACATTGCTTTGCAGTAGACAAATATTCCTTAGCCTCTTTTGTCAGGATGCTTGTGACTACACACATAGCTTAACCAGATAGTTGAAGCTATTCCCCTGGATTCAGAACCTTAACTTGATCATTTTCAGATTTTCCCCTCTGGCAACACAGAGGTAATGTTCATAGCCAGTGGGGGAAACAACATAATATTGTATATGTGTGTGTGTGTGTGTGTGTGTGTGTGTGTGTGTGTGTGTCTTGAGATCCAACCCAGGGTCTCAGGCAGAACATGCAAATGTTCCACCACTGAGTCACACTGTAGCTTCCTGTAGCCATTATATGGATTTATATACACAGTATTCAGAGCACAACAAAAACAATTTAGTCTCATATTAAACACACAAAAAATTAAGTGGGCAATCTCAGTGGTGGCAAAACAGAATGATTAGATATGAAAGCAAGACAGAGATTTGCAGAAAGGTGGGAATGTGACAGAGGCAATATGGAGAAGGGGTACAAGTAGTCAGTATATGTTATGTACATGTGTGAGATTATAAAATAACATTACAACATTCCACAATAAATTGTTGTACAAAATGTAAAAGATAACCATATTCTAATGATAGATTGATCATAGGGCGTATCTCATCACCAATTTGTTTTTCATCAGTAAAGACTGAACCTTGCACATACAACATGAGAACTTTTCCTCATGCTAGACTCTCAGCAAACACTGTTTTCTCTATAGACACTTTTATTTTAACTTCTGGCTTTAGAGGTATGTATGCTGTCTTGACTTGAAGTCATCTTCAGTGGTCAATAGTTTCATGAGTATTAAAGGTGGTTGTTGTTTTTAAGTTTTTACCCTGGGAATTAGAAAGTCCATATCTCTCATTTCTACCTCCTAAAGAAGACCATTTGTGCAGGGAAATGAATGGGACAGGAAGGTGTGCAGTAATAAAACTTGCACATATTGTTTGTTACAATGGCATAAAAGTACTTAGACCTGCAGTAGGAATTCACATTGAATTTGTTATTACATGGGGATCACTACCTAGTTCTTTCCTGGATGCTTCTTGTATAAAATATGTCTATGTTTCAATTATAGCTCATATTAGGCAAGTATCAGGAGCAAAGTTCCTTCTAAAACCCTAAATCCTGCTGTCCTGTTCTTTTAACTTTCATTTTAACTGGAAGGGTGTGATGACCCAGAACACATTTCTAGCTAACACCCTGATGTTAGGATGTGTTTAAGAAGGATAATCAAAAACGGAATAAAATTATTAGTGCAGAATGAAATGATGAATGTTTAATTTTTAATGAGCTTTATTTTATTTCCTTAACAAACAACAATCAAACAAACCCACTGATTATCGTTATAGCTCAGATAGTCCCCATCCTGTATTTTATGCTGTAAGAGTGTTGTATCAGGTGTCTCATCTATTTCCTTCTCTGTCCCAGCAGGGGAGGGGCTGCTCCAGACATCCAATCTCTGAGCATCTTAGCGATGCCAATCATTCCTGTTACATTTGGCTTAGAATAGTTAATGCTATCAGTAGTGAGTCCTTTTCTGGACCACATTATAATCTCTTAGGGGGCAGGAAGATTAATTATGCTAATTTTAGTTTAATTTGAAAAACACATCAGTTCTATATCACAATGCAATCAAAATTTCTACTATTTCCATATTTCCCATTGGCTGGGTGCTTCTTACATTCCAGAAACTGTTAGATTTTACATATATAATGTATCAAGTGGAAAAGTCAGGTTGCTAAGATTTGTGCTCAGGGTACTCTGTGTATGTATGTTTGTGTGTGATGTATGCATGTATGCATGTATGTATATATGTATCTGTGTATGCACATGTATGTATGTACATGTATGTGTCTGTGTGTATGTTTATGTATGTGTGTGTATGTGTGTGTGTGATATGTGTCTGAGCATAGGTGTGTGTATGTGTGTGAAAACATATATAAAAAAAATATATATATATTCGTGGTATGCATGTGTGTGTCTATGTATATGTGTGTTGCATGGTGTGTCTCTGTATATGTATTTGTATTTGTGGTATTTATGTGTGTGTCTATGTGTATGTGTGTGTGCATGTGTGTGCTTATGTGTCTGTGTGTGTCTATGTGTATGTACATGTATATGTGTGTGCTACTGTAAGTTTAACTCAGAGTCTCATACAAAATAGGTAATACTCTAACTCTTAGTTACACCCCAAGTAATTTTAAGACTGAAATATTTTTAGTGCATTTTGAAGTACAATCTGTAACATCATTTCATACACTGACCAGGTTGTCTCATGTGTTAACTTCTTAAGCAGATGACATTAAAACTGTGCAACGTCATGTCAAGCCATGTCTAAGACTTTCATAATTTATTGTCTATGACTCTTTTTTTGTAGTTTTTAAAATACCGATTTCCTTTCCTGAGTCTGCATTTTCTAAAGAATTTTCCTGCAATCAGGACTGTGATTTGAACCTCAAGGAGATATTTTAGAAAGAGAGAGAATTGACATAGTCAACTCTACTGTGACATGAAATACGCACCTCTATCTCTGAACACAATGCTCTAAGAGTAGTTGTTGGTATCAACTGACTATTCATTTGGGGGAAGGAGAAAGAGCTTTCCAGTTTGAATAGAATCATGAGTAAAGAGATCAGATATTGTAAGATTTGGGGTTCATTTGGATGTAGTATGGAAAAGATTCGAAAACAGCCAGGGTGTGGCCCTCTGGAGAGCCTTCATTATAGGTTAAAATCTGTTAGTACTTCTCTTGACTTCAGTAACCTTTCAGAAGGCTTTTAAAAAGCCAGAATAGAGGAGGAGTCTGTAGGAAGCTGGACCTCAGAGAGATTAATTAGGCTGCAGGAAACAGGGTGAAGAATAGATTGGAGCAGGGACCAAATTCTAAAAGTTGTAGGGACAGTGTTCCAATTGTTGAGATTTGAAAGAAATGCATTGACCTGGAGGAGATTAATGGCAACCAGAATGGACAGGATGGCATTGGCCAAAGAAATAAATGGACAGAAATAGAATGGGTTTCCTTACTCTGACTTTTTGGGTTCTCTGGAAATTGAAGTCAACAATGATTTTATTGTGCAGAGACAGAATATCTCAGGAAATTGAGGTTCTAGTAGCAGATATAGGGAAATAAGAAAGAAAAGAGTAGCTACTTCTCCTTTTTCCTTAGTGACTCGGGGAAGGCTGGTGTCTGGTAGAGTAGATACCCAAATATTCAGCTGTAAATGAAGCCTCTGAGATTGGAATGTGAGTGAGAAAATCAAACTAAACTCAGACAGAAGCTGTCTGGAATAGAATATCAGGTAAAATATAGCCTATGTAGTTGAAAAAGAAAAGGAAAGGGAGACAAACTATAGTGAGGACACTGGGGAATGCACAGTACTCTAAGGTGGAAGAGTAATTGTTTGAAATGTTAATAAGTAATTGAGCAATGCATTGAGTTCTTTTATGTTGTTAGAGATGCAAAAGAACAGTAAGGTGACTGGCTGTGGCAGCAGAAGTTGTCCATTTCTATGTGGATGCCTACTAGGACCTGAGGTGCTCCAAAACCCCAAAACCCAAATACACTAAGCTCTGGCAGATAGATGTGTGTATGGGCTATGTGGAAAGATACACTCCAGTCACACACCAATGGAAAAACTAGATTTGAAACAACGTGACTTGAGAGCTTGGCCCCTTCTTGGTTTTGTTGCCTGTCACATACTTCCTCGGTCCATTCTAAAATATGTATGTTTGTCGGTTCATCGAGTAAGTTACTCAACAGGTGTTTACATTGGACATTTATTGTATGATAAAGAAGTGTTATACAAAAATGACACATTAATATTCTTACAATTTATTAAAATAAAAAAGATTAGATATGATTCATCTATATCTATATCATCTCTTTATCTCTCTCTACTTCTCTCTATCTCTGTCATCTGTGTGTCTATATCTAGCATCTGTCTGTCATCTATCTATCTATCTATCTATCTATCTATCTATCTATCTATCTATCTATTTATCTATCTTTCTTTCTTTCTTTCTTCATGTTGGGAATGCCAAGTGTATATTACTCCCAAGGTCTCTTAATGATAAGTCATTTTAAAAATATACATTGTAAAATCCATTTCATCTGTGTTTAGGTATATGGATGTTTTGTCTGTTTGTATATCTGTGTACAATTTGCATGCCTGGTATCTGCATGGTCAGAAGGCCATTGGTTCCACTAGAACTGAAGTTATAGTATGTGAGTCATGATTTGAGTACTAGGATTTGAACCTGGGTCCTTGGATAAGCTCTCTGTTTTCTGAACTGTTGAGTCTTCTGGCTTGCTTCTTAGAATGCTTCTTTTTTATTCACAAAGGGTTTATGGAGGCAATTCAAAGATGTTACCTGAAGAACTGAGCCTTTGAGGTTTAAAGTTGACCACATCCTCCAAGTCTTTGCTTCGTTGTTGGATTTTGCCAAAAGCAGAACATGTATTATTTTTTTACTCAAAGAATACAATACCATTTGCTCAATTTTTCTAATAAGATTAGAAAATTATCTCTATAATTATACAGAGATGTGGTAACTGCTGTCTACTATAATACACAAGTTCTCTGAAGAGACCTGAACTAATCCATAAGTATAAGGATGAAAAATTAAACTGAAGTTTTATGTTAAGTCTGTTTGGCAAAACAATAATAGTGGGTTCTCCCATAGGGTAATGACCCACTAGCCTTAGGTTCTAGGCCAGGTTCACAGTACCAGGCCTGAGCTCCCTCCTGCAGAGAAGGCTTCTTTCTAACTTTCATCTTTTATCAATCTGTTTTAATTTTCATGATCTATTTTATTTCTCAAAAGGATCTTCTAAATTAGTGCTCCTCATGTGTAACTTTGGTGATAAATTTAGTCATCTCCTCCACTCCCAGACAACCTTCAGTAGTATTTGAAGACCTGCCTGGGACTCTGACGACAATGGCACTAGCAATCGGGACAGTTACACTGCATCCTATAGTGGAATATATGCTGCCGCCTGCAGAAAGAAAAATATGTATCTCCAAAGGTCAATATTTCTGAGGATTAAAGATCCTAATGGCTCTAAGTGATTTAATTTTATAAGAAAAACTATACAGTACATTACATAGACTTTGTTTTGACATACTCATCCTATGATGTCACATTGCATGTTTCAGTAGCTTCATGTTCTGACTGACATTCAGAGTAATCTCTATGTTGTGTAAGTACTTAGAAATGGCTGTTCCCTATAGATTGTTATTAAAATGTCAGGAAAATGGATTAGTTTGTGGTCAGTGAAATGCTAGAGTTCTCAGAAGACTTTGTGAGCTTCGAGATGAATTAAATGAAGCAATTGGACATCAGAGCATTTTAGCTCCAAAAGTACAACTCCTTGACATGTTGTAATACATGAATAATGATTTTTCTGAGCAGAAGCAGGAACTGAAATGGACACACACACTGCTGAAGTTTTATTCCCTTTCCCTGATACTGAGCTAGAGACACAGACTGCTGAAGTTTTATTCCCTTTCCCTGACACTGAGCTGGAGACACACACTTCTGAATTTCATTCCCTTTCCCCTGACACAACACTTACATGCAGCTTCCCATTGATCTGCATTAGCAACTTGAAAACACCACTTTCATATTTTCATTTGAATATCTCCATGTATAGTTGTTCTCATTTTATGCAACAGAAGCTTAAAATATCATAGATCACTTTCACTGAGAACACCTCTGAGCAGATGAGAGCAGATAGTAAATGTTATTTAATGACTGTGACACAGTATCACAGTGAAATCTTTACTCTGTGCTCAACAGCAAATCCTACCAGAAACAGTCATATTGCCTAAGCTTCAGGTAGATAATTCTTAAAGGGAATTTTCACTGTTTCTATGTATTCCCTAGAAAATAGAACATCTGAAATACAGTGACTAGACCCACATATAGTCTGTAAACATTGGTGACAATGTGTTTTTGTTTGTTTGTAGACACTTCCCAGCTTCTGTTTTTAGAGAAAGCAAACATAGAATCTATGTGCTGGCTGTTTCTAGGACACAGAACTTGTCCACAGCATAAAACCAATCATACACAGAGAGAGAATGTATGTATAAGACTTGCTTGAGGCGGGGAATGTAGTCATTCATATGGCTTTGAAAGCAGTAGGGGAGGCAAAGCATTAAACTTCCTCCTAGAGTGCCTAACAGGTCCTTGTGCCCTTAGTTCCAAAAAAACATTCTGAAGTAATTTTGATATTACTTTGAATAAGAAAGGCCCTCATATGCTCATATGTCTGAATACTTCATCATTGAGGAGTTGCTCTACTTGACAGGGATGAGGTGGTGTGGCCTTGTTACAGGAAACATGTCATGAGATTTGGACTTCAGGGGTTCAAATACTCAAGCCAGTACCAGAGTTCCTCTCTCTCTTCCTACTGCCTGCCAATTCAGATATAGAACTCTCAGGTTTTTTACCAGCACCATGCTCTCAGTCATGATGCTAATGAACTAAACTTCTGAATGTAAGCACACACACACACACACACACACACACACACACACACACACACACACATTTCCCCAACTGAAGCTCTTTCTCTGTGATAACTCCGGCCTGTGTCAAGTTGACACAAAACTAGCCAGTATACCAGTATAGCAAGATTTTATATCTGTAAAATAAAAAGAAGAAATAAAGAAAAGGAAAAAAAATACTAAAAAGCTGGTAATTTTTTTCTTGTCTAATTTTGAAGATAAACTCTAAATTTTGGTGGGAAAAGACTCAAGCTCAGTCAACATGTAGGATTGCAGATGTAGTAAAAACAAAACCAAAGGAGTTCTTCCTTGCTAACAGCCGTGAGTATCTCCTGAGCCTCTCAAATCTTCTTCCTCTCCATGGTTTTCTTTGTTGTTCTTGAAGTGGATTTTGAAACCCAAGAGAGACATGAGACTCTTAGAAACAACTAAAGGAAGAAGTCGTGGCTGTTATGGTTCAATGTATTTTGAACTCCTAAATTTGGGGGCCTATTTATACTTCAAGACAAATAGATATCATGTTAACAATAGCAGATGTTGCAAGGAGGGATAGAGTTTATTACTGGTGAGTCTATGTGGGATCAGAAGCAATAGGGGCTTCCCGTGGTGGAAGTCAACTGGGCAGCTGCAGCTTGACAGGACAGAGCTCATTGTATTACAGTGGAGGCTTGGAGCAAACAGTAGTGCAATGTCTGCTGGGTAGAGAGAGGCATGCTTATGTGCAATACTTCCAGCATGTGTTTTTTTTCCTTATGGGTCTTAGTCATTCCTCCCAAATCAGAGAAAGTTGATTAGATGGAAGGAATACATTTATCCATGTTGAAGAGCACTGAAGAAGCCTCATATTCACAAGTATGATTGGAATATTTATCTTTCTTTCTTCCTCCCACATCTTCTAAATATTAGCATTTAATAAAATACACATTTCTTTCATTTATTTTGAACTCTTTCCAAAGCTAGCAAATACCAGAACCTCAAATGTTATGATAGGATAAGTTCTTTATTGGTTTGTTATCTTTTCATTCTTTCTGTTTTTACTGTGTGATTATTTTTCATTATAAATCCTTATGTTTCTAAGTCAAGGAGCCTGACTAATCAGAGGGGCTTCCAGCAGAGGTAGACAGATACTCTCAACATGGTCCTCAGCCTCTCCAGATGCAGACAGCTCTGCTATTCAAAGGATATAAAGAAGTCAGGTCCATCCGAGACAGGGGATTTCCTAGTCTGATAAAATGCGATAGTGTTTTCATGTTAGTTCTAGAAAGCTGAGGGATAGAGACGAGATGATGGCAGATGGTAGAGGAAATGGGTTCCTCTTATCCTAAATGGTGCTAACAGGAGAGTCTGATACAAAGGTTATACACTGGGGGGGGGGGGGTGCTTCCCAGACAGAGAGCTAGAGGATAGCAATAGTGATAGAAAGGAAGTAATGATATTTAAACAACTTACAAGAGATGCTCAGTTGAGAAGTTTGTCATTGTTTTCCTTTGATTTAAGTTTTATTGCATTATGATAAAAAAGGATACATAATTTCAATTTATCTGAATTTGCTAACATCTAAAAACATATCTTGAGTAAATGACTTACATCACATTCTTCTTTTCCTTTTGTACCCCAACTCCTCCCAGAAAGCCCCCCACTTCAAAACCTGTAATACCTTTTCTTTTTTATCATATTTTTTTAAATGTATAAAGTATTATAAGAATAAAAATGAGTATTATAGAAATTCTTTGGTATAAAACAGCAATCAATTGAACAGTCTTATGTAGATGTTTGTCTACAGCAATCCTGAAAATACATACATTTTCTTAATATAAATTTTAAATAACTCCAAATATATTAACAGTATGATGTTTTAAAATAATATATCATTTTTAGTTTTTTAATGACCATAAATAAAGTCTGTTTGTTTGTTTGTTTGTTTTGTTTTTAATAGAGCTTAAGATCTTGGCTTTTACTGTGGTACAAACACAAAATAAGAACAGTTTTTGGACATTGGAGTTCATTGTAATAAGGCTGTACTTCAATGTCCCTCACATCACCAAAGGATTTTACCTCCAGAGTAGATAAGCTAAGAGTTGACAGTTCTGCTGCACCAAGGAATGAATTGTAGGCACAATTTTTGGATACAAATTTCCTGCTACGGTCAAAGCTATCTGACTTGAGTGATTGTCGTCATTCTCAGCCTTCAGGGAACAGGTTACATTCATTTAAGAAATGGTGTATATATTAAGATGGTCTATCCATGAAGCCATCCATCAATTGTTTCAATGAACAATTGCTCTGCTTGGAGGGTGGCACAGACGTTAGGTAAGGGTAAGATTCCAGTTCATTGGCTGTGATGATTTTGAAAAGCATTCATCTCAAAATAAGAGTGATTTATAAAGTCCTCTTCTTCAAAATTGATACAATAATTATAAATATTAAGCAAAGCCTTCAGTCTTACGCTTTGCTATTCTCATATAAGCCACCTCCCAAAGTAATGGTCTATGTTTCTTTTGGCTGTATAAATAAATTTTGAAATATATAAGCTGTTCACAAAACAAACTATGGTTTGCATAGTGTAAAAACATCAGATAAACAATCCTACTAATAGAGAGGCTGAGATAGGAGAAGCATAATTTCAATACTATTATGTGGCACACACCAAGACCCTGTCATATACAAACACGCAGAACATGTAGATGGATTATACAATATTGGACCTATTTTTCCCATTACCAAATTAGAGAGACCACAGGATGACAGCCGACAAATTTCTAATTCCTCATATTTTTTAATTTCAATTGATTAGGATATGTTGGTAATATTAATTTTTATATTAAGAGATATTAAGAAAAAGTGATGGTTACTTCCTGTTAATTTTCTTGTTAGAAGTGGAATTATGTTTGTGTGGGTTTATTGAAAGTTTATATATGTTAACATAAATTTCCTGTGTATTCCGCAGTTCTTTTTAAAATGTGTGTGTTTGTGTGTGCATGAATGCATGCATTGGATGGGCATACCATACTATGTGTGTGGATATCGGAGAGCCACTTGTGGGAGTCAGTTATGTTCTTTTTTTTTTTTTT
>LR753519.1:223650-250100 GCA_902729485.2 Mus minutoides | reverse complement strand
GGAGACCTGGCATTGGTGCAGACCAGAAAGGACCTGCTGTTCTGCCCTGGGCCTTTATCAATCTCCTGGCTGATGTCTCAAGTTCCACGAGATTGGGCCGGAATAGAGGCTGTGTTCCCCTGCTCACCTCACTTCCAGATATATCTTGGGGAGTCCCTAAAGAGCCTAAGAGAGTGCACAGAGCCTGAGGCCCAGGCCCTGAGCTCCTGATGTGGTCTTAAAGTCCTGGAGTTGCTGGGCTCAGAGGAAAGATGGCCCGGTGGCGGGTGCTCTGGCTGGGAGAGGCCCAGCCTCCGGTGGGGTGGAGTTTTCGGATCCTGCCCGTGGGGGCAACTGCTGACCTGCTGCTCCCAAAACCACCTCTGCACTGCACTCCAGCGTAACCCTGATGCGATCTTAAAGTCCTGGGGTGTCCCTAGCTGTGTCCGCTGGGCTCAGAGGAAAGATGGCCGTCAGTTATGTTCTTACACCATGTAAGTCCTGAGGTTTAAACTCGGGTAACTGGGCTTGCTGCCTAGTGCCTTTTCATAATGGGCCATCTCACCAACTCAGGGATATATCTTAACAATCACCATGCAATTTAATAAACATGTAAGAATCTATGTTTCAAAAACTATATTTTTCTAGTCTATATAATGTTCAGTTAGCAGATGACTATTCAGAAAATTCACAATAATATTGATCTATTGTGACTATGCCACAATCCAAACACAACTTTTACAGATATATGAAACTGACTGTTTTTTTTTACAAATAGTTGAAGTGAATTTCTTTTATATTTTGTAGACAGTAATATTCATACCCTCCTACAAATCACATGGTCAGAATTTGATCTGGAGTTGGATTATATAAAAACAAACAAACAACAAAAAATGAAACACTAAAGGCTGATAATAACATGGGACAGTTAGGTTACTACATAAAGATGACTATTATTGGATGTATAGAAAGCTCCTGGTGTATAAGGGCCTGCTTTCTATGTCTACATGCTCCTCCTTAATTTTCTTACTCATCTTTCACTAGTTATAGTACCCATTGTTTTATTCCTTTCCTTGTCTTGTGATGCCTTGTCTTTACATTTTACTACGGAATGATACTTAAGTGACATTAGAATTAGAGGCAGTGTCCATGGTATCTATGAATTTGTATTTAGATGCTAGAAAGAATATGACATTCAAGGAAGAAAAGATCTACTGAGAGTTGAGTATCTATCATGTGTGTTGATAAAAGTCACCAATATAAATCAATAGTCTATCTTCAATATCTGAGAGAATAATATATTGTTCACTGACAGTCAGAAGAACAAGATGTGAGAGTGAGAGGAAAAGCACAGATCTCTCCACATTCTTCCCTGTTGATAAAGTGTAGGAAAAATTAAAATAGATTTTCATAAGTATGAAATATTAAAGGATATTCAGAAGTATGGTCTTTAGCTGGGTGTGTTGGCGCACACCTTTAACCCCAGCACTTGGGAGGCAGAGGAAGCCGAATTTCTGAATTCAAGGCCAGCCTGGTCTACAAAGTGAGTTCTAGGACAGCCAGGGCTATACAGAGAGAAACCCTGTCTCGAAAAACCAAAAAAAAAAAAAAAAAAAAAAAAAAGTATGTTTTTTAACATGTACATACCTTGTGTATCAGCTTAATGAATTTCATTATAATTCAAATCATTATTGTTTACGTTCTTTTTTGTTATGAGAAAAGTATATCTTATGTAAGATGCCTTACTGCAGAAAGATACAATCTCAGCTGGGTCTGGGATAATGGTTCAATGCATAAATGCTCACTCGCTGTATGAACTTGAGGACCTAATTCCCATCACCATGAAAAAAGCCAAGTGTGGTTGCCCATGTCTATAGCCCCAATGCTAGGATGTGGAGAATGGAGGGACAGCCTGCTCAGGGACAGCTAGTCTAGTCTATCACTAAGTTCCAAGATTAGTGAGAGCTATGTCAAAAAATAATGTGAAGGTTGGTAGAAGATTGATGGAGGTAAACATGCAAAGTTGATCTCTAGCCTCCAAAGGAACATGCAGAGGTACATGTACCCACACATGCACACATACACAAGTAGAAAGCTGAAATAATAACTAAAATATGAGCTAAGAAATGCTTCCTCTTTCTTGTCCCATATTTCAGAATCTCTGTTCTTCCCAGAATACAGCTCAGGCAAAATTACAAACCAGGGAAAGTTTTCTTTTTCTTTTTCTTTTTCTTTTTCTTTTTCTTTTTCTTTTTCTTTTTCTTTTTCTTTTTCTTTTTCTTTTTCTCTTTCTCTTTCTCTTTCTCTTTCTCTTTCTCTTTCTCTTTCTCTTTCTTTTCTTTTTCTTTTTCTTTTTTTTTCTTTTTCTTGTGTTTTCTTTCTCTCTTCTTTTTTTTATTAGATATTTTCTTTATTTACATTTCAAATGCTATCCCGAAAGTTCCCTATACCTTCCCCCCACCCTGATCCCCTACCTTCCCACTCCTACTTCTTGGCCCTGGCATTCCCTTGTACTGGGGCATATAAAGTTTTTAAGACCAAGGGGCCTCTCTTCCCAGCGATGGCCTACTAGGCCATCTTCTGCTATATATGCATCTAATGATACAATCTCTGGGGGTACTGGTTAGTTCATATTGTTGTTCCACCTAAAGTGTTGTAGACCCCTTCAGCTCCTTGGGTAATTTCTCTAGCTCCTCCATTGGGGGCCCTGTGTTCCATCCTATAGATGACTATGAGCATCCCCTTGTGTATTTGCCAGGCACTGGCATAACCTCACTCGAGATAGTTATATCAGGGTCTTTTCAGCAAAATCTTGCTGGCATATACAATAGTGTCTGGATTTGGTGACTGATTATGGGATGGATCCCTGGGTGGGATAGTCTTTGGATGGTCCATCCTTTCATCTTAGCTCTAATCTTTGTCTCTGTAACTCCTTTCATGGGTGTTTTGTTCTCTATTCTAAGAAGAAATGAAGTATCCATACTTTGGTCTTCATTCTTTTTGATTTTCTAAAAAATGGGGTACAGAGCTAAACAAAGAATTCTCAACTGAGGAATACTGAATGGCAGAAAAGCACCTCAAAAAGTGTTCAACATCCTTAATCATCAGGGAAATGCAAATCAAAACAACACTGAGATTCCACCTCACTCCAGTCAGAATGGTTAAGATAAAAAACTCAGATGACAGCAGATGCTGGTGTGGATGTGGAGAGAGAGGAATACTCCTCCATTGGTGGTGGGATTGCAAGCTGGTACAACCACTCTGGAAATCTGTCCGGCAGCTTCTCAGAAAATTGGACATAGTACTACCGGAAGATCCAGCAATACCTCTAGTGGCTTATACCCAGAAGATGTTCCAACTGGTAATAAGGACACATGCTCCACTATGTTCATAGCAGCCTTATGTATAATAGCCAGCAGCTGGATAGAACCCAGATGTCCCTCAACAGAGGAATGGATACAGAAAATGTGATACATTTACAAAATGGAGTGCTACTCAGCTATTAAAATCAATCAATTTATGAAATTCTTAGGCAAATGGATACATCTGGAGGATATCATCCTGAGTAAGGTAACCCAATCACTAAAGAAGTCATTTGATATACACTCACTGATCAGTGGATATTAGCCCAGAAACTTATAATACCTAAGATACAACTTTCTCCCTTTTTCTTTTTCACTTCAAGCACAGATCTTGGCCTCATTTCCACTGGTTTCCTGAATATTTGAACTTTAATACAAAATTGCTGCCAGTAGACCACCTTTAAGTTCCAATTAAATAAACCTCTTCTAGTTGACTTTTAGATGGAAATGTGGCCCTATGGCAGGGACAGTTTTTAGGTGAATTGCACCACGGTTCTATGGCTCTAGCTCTATGTGGAGTTGCTACCTTGTCTTGTCAAACTATTTTTGAGATACTTTGACTCAGCATCCTCTAGGGCTCTTGATACCTCCCCATTCATTTTTTTTTAATCTGTAAATATTTTCAAAGAAGTATGTGCCCTGATATTGCTTCCTTGTTTTCTTTCAATCTGTGCCCTCTGCAATGTGGTTTCCTATTACAATTTCAGTAAAATTGTATTGGAACACATTAGCTTTACCAAACTGATTGTTATTCTGCCTAAGTTTTATCAGGGATAATACTTGATATCTATATGTCCTTTGTGATCCGTGACACTGAAACTCTTTATTAAAATACCATCTTCATTTAATCTCCAGAACCACACTCACATTCTCTTATTTCTCTTACCCACCATTAACAGATTAACAGAGCGGTAGACTCAACCTCCAGTATTTGATATGTGCAATGGAATTTTTTCATCTTAGATCAAATATTATGCAAATTGGTTTTCAAACCTCTCTCTCACCTGGTCCTTGGTTTGTGATCTTTGGGTTGAGAATGTAGCTAAATTCAAGAATGCTTACCTAGTTAATATAGCTCAGGATTTGATTTCTAGTACATTTGTGTGCATGTGCTCATGTGTGTGTGTGTGTGTGTGTGTATGTGTGTGTGTGTGTGTGTGTGTGTGTGTGTGTGTGTGTGTGTGTGTGTGTGTGTGTGTGTGTGTGTGTGTGTGTGTGTATGTGTAAGGGAGGCACCACTAAACCCATAATTTCCTTTTTTTTCATATTTACTATTTGGTCTACTCTTACTTTCAATGTTCTTTAAACTCTTCTTGTTAACTATATTCTTTTTTTTTTTTNAAGATTTATTTTATTTATTATATGTAAGTACACTGTAGCTGTCTTCAGACACTCCAGAAGAGGGAGCCAGATCTTGTTACGGATGGTTGTGAGCCACCATGTGGTTGCTGGGATTTGAACTTATCACCTTCGGAAGAGCAGTCGGGTGCTCTTACCCGCTGAGCCATCTCACCAGCCCCGTTAACTATATTCTTTACTACTCATTCTTCCCCTCTGGAACTCAACACTGGCTCTATGCTAATGACACTTTCATCACTGGCTCTGTGCTAATGACACTTTTTCTGTTTTTATTGTAGACTTACTTCTATTCTACACTCACAAAACTTCTGACCACCTATTTATCCACGATAGCCATTTTCTTCCCTTAGAGCTTTATAAACTCACAGTCCACTGTCCACTCAATCCCCCAGGTAAGCAGTCAGTCACTCTTAGCTGCTGCTTCTTCTAGCTCCCTCCATCCTACAGCCACGAAGCCTAACTAAGTCCACTTTCTTATGTCTATTAATACCATCTTCTCTCTCCCATTTCTAAGTCCACTTTCTTATGTCTATTAACACCATCGTCTCTCTCCCATTTCTTGCTTCTGTCATGTATTGAACTTTTTTTCCAGAGCAATTAAAGTAACTGCTATTCTCCATTTTACCACAACAAACCTCTAAAAATCCTGCAGTTTGTACAAAGAAGGCTCCTTTTTCAGATACAAATGTAATGCTGTGGCTGTCCACATAAAATTCCTCATGTCTCCCTCTGTATTTTTATTTGCTAACATGACAGGTGACATATTTCAAGGTCTAACCTCCATCACAATACTGGCACTCCAGCCCTTCCCATTGTAACTAAAGAGTTAGACTTGGGCTCTCTGTACTTTTGTGTACTGTTACTTGGGATCATTATCTCTATTTACTGAGCATCTATGCCTTATATACCTACTGAGAAAGATAGAATCCACCTTCTAAAAGATTATGGAATAATAGACTCTTTCATACTAAGTCTTATGTTGATTGTCTAAAATGACTGTCACAGGAAAGATAAGGAAAGAGTGTGACATCTCATTTAGCTACAAGCTCATTGTGCTCATGGCATGACTGGTATGACACTAAGGTAGAAACAATCCTTTGAAAATCTACCAGGTATCCCTTGGATAATGATTATTACAGCTGACATGCAAATAAACAATTTACATCCTCCCTCCCCAGAAATAGTGGAATAGCCTGACTTGAGCGTTTTTGACTTGAGTATCCCTTATATTTATTTTATTGTTTCTGTGTATGAGTGTTTTGCTTGCATGCATGTATATGCATGCATGCATACATGGTGTCCATTAAGGTCAGAAGAAGGTGCCATATTCCCTGGTACCCTGGAGTTGCAAACAGGTTTGAGCTTTCAAGTAGGTGTTAGGATTCGAACATAAGTCTTTTTCAAGAGCAGCAAGGGTATTTAACTGCAGAACAAACTCTACATCCCCTATTCCAACTATTTTGATTTAAACATCTTGACTTGGCTCTTGAATTGAAGTCTTTACTTGGCCATCTTGAATGGAACATTACATGCCCATCTTTCTTGAGCATTGTATGAGAACCACGACTTGTATGTGTGTTTATTGCTACTTGAGCTTTCTTGGAATTAAAACACAAAGCATGATTCACAGCACACATTTGATCTAGAACAGAGAGATACTCAAGGCATAACCTAATTAACAATGGAAGAAACTTTAGCAGTCAGGCATTGGCTTGCATTTAATCTTGCCATTCAAACTTCTTTCTTTCTTTTTTTTTTTTTTTTCAGAGTTGTGAAAGTCATTTATTCTGTGTTACAAAGCAATTAACTAGAACATACAGATTAATTAGAACTTAGTGAATGATCAAATAGAGACATGGATTGACATTTGACACTGGCATTAAAAGAACACATTTGAATTACGTATGGTTAGCCACAGCCTTGCTGCTGTTTTTTTTTTTTTTTTAAGTTTTTTTTTTAATTAGATATTTTCTTAATTTACATTTCAAATGCTATTCCGAAAGTCCCCTCCCCTCTCTCCCCTCCCTGCTCCCATGCCCACCCACTCCCACTTCTTGGCCCTGGCATTCCCCTGTATTGGGGCATATAAAGATTACAGTACCAAGGGGCCTCTCCTCCAAATGATGGCCGACCAGGCCATCTTCTGTTACACATGATGCTAGAGACTCGAGTTCTGGGGGTTCTGTTTAGTTCATATTGTTGTTCCTCTTCTAGGGTTTCAGACCCCTTCAGCTCCTGGTGTTCTATCTCTAGCTTCTCCAATGTGGGCCCCGTGCTCCCTCTTATGGATGACTGTGAGCATCTACTTCTGTGGGAGTCAGCTATATCAGGGTCCCTTCAGTAAACACTTGCTGTCCTATGCAATAGTGTCTGAGTTTAGTGACTGATTATGGGATGGATCCCCAGTGGGTTAGTCTCTGTATGGTCTATCCTTTCATCTTAGCTCTAAACTTTGTCTCTGTAACTCCCTTCATGAGTATTTTGTTTTCTATTCGAAGGAGGAATGAAGTATCCACACGTTGGTCTTCCTTCTTGATTTTCATGTGTTTTGCAGATTGTATCTTGGGTGTTCTAAGTATCTGGGCTAATATGCATTTATCAGTGAGCACATATCCAATGACTTCTTTTGTGATTGGGTTACCTCACTAAGGATTATGTCCTCCAAATTCATCCATTTGCCCAAGAATTTCATGAATTCATTTTTTTAATAGCAGAATAATATTCCATTGTGTAAATGTACCATATTTTCTGTATCCATTCCTCTGTTGAGGGACATCTGGGTTCTTTCCAGCTTCTGGCTATTATAAATAAGGCTGCTATGAACATAGTGGAGCATGTGTCCTTTTTACCAATTGGAACATCTTCTGGGTATATGCCCAGGAGAGGTATTGCTGGATCTTCCGGTAGTACTATGTCCAGTTTTCTGAGATAACGCCAGACTGACTTCCAGAGTGGTTGTACAAGCTTGCAATCCCATCAGCAATGGAGGAGTGTTCCTCTTTCTCCACATCCTCGCCAGCATCTGCTGTCACCTAAGTTTTTGATCTTAGCCATTCTGACTGGTGTGAGGTGGAATCTCAGTGTTGTTTTGATTTGCATTTCCCTGATGATTAAGGATGTCGAACATTTTTTCAGATGTTTCTCAGCCATTCTGATTTCCTCAATTGAGAATTCTTTGTTTAGCTCTGTATCCCATTTTTTAATGGGGTTATTCATTTTTCTGGAGTCTAGCTTCTTTAGCTCTTTGTAGATGTTGGATATTAGTCCCCTATCAGATTTAGGATTGGTAAAAGTCCTTTCCCAATCTGTTGATGGCCTTTTTGTCTTGCTGACTGTGTCTTTTGCCTTACAGAAGCTTTGCAATTTCATAAGGTCCCATTTGTCGATTCTTGATCTGACCGCACAGGCCATTGCTGTTCTGTTTAGGAATCTTTCTCCTGTGCCCATATCTTCGAGGGTTTTCCCTACTTTCTCCTCTATAAATTTCAGTGTCTCTGGTTTTATATGGAGGTCTTTGATCCACTTAGACTTAAGCTTTGTACAAGAGGATAAGAATGAGTCAATTCGCATTCTTCTACATGATAACCGCCAGTTTTGCCAGCACCATTTGTTGAAAATGCTGTCCTTTTTCCACTGGATGGTTTTAGCTCCCTTGTCAAAGATCAAGTGACCGTAGGTGTGTGGATTCATTTCTGGGTCTTCAATTCTATTCCATTGATCTATCTGTCTGTTGCTGTACCAGTACCATGCAGTTTTTATCACAATTGCTTTGTAGTACAGCTTAATGTCAGGCATGGTGATTCCCCCAGAGGTTCTTTTATTGTTGAGAATGGGTTTTGCTATCCTAGGTTTTTTATTATTCCATATGAAATTGCAAACTGCCCTTTCTATTTCAGTGAAGAATTGAGTTGGGATTTTGATGGGGATTGCGTTGAATCTGTAGATTGTTTTCGGCAGGATAGCCATTTTGATTATATTAATCCTGCGTCAAACTTCTTTCTTTATTTACAGTGTAAATATGAAGCTTTTGTAGTTAACTCTCCACCATATGGCATATTAGTTTGAAAAACAAAAAAATTTTAATTCATCTGGATTAGAATTATATTGACTAATCATAATTTTTATTTATCTGTTTATTCTCATTTTAATTCTCAACATTGCTTGGAGAAATTTATCCATTAACTAGAGCTATCAAGTACTAAAGATCTTAATTGTCAGGAGAAATGAAAGTTTATTGTGACATAATAAAGCAAATAAAAGATTAGATACAAGTAAGAGGTAACAAAACAAGGAAACAGTGCTTTTGTGCACTCTGCTGTTTCCAATCCAGGCATACCTAGCTGGAACAACCAATGCTAAAAATCTATGAAATGGAAATAGTCATTAGAAATATGACAAGTGTTTTAATCATTTAAGTATCTCCCAAATCTGATGTTCTTCTTATTAAGATTGGAAAGAGAGAAATAGAGATAAGTAGGAAAGGCTTCTTTGGTATTTACCTAATTTCTTCATATGTATTCTCTCTCACTTATAAAAATAAAAAAAGGATTTAGTTCTACTGTTTAATGAATGGGTCAATATGTATATGTCTCTGTGTGGATATGTGAGTGAAGTTGTGAGTGTGGATAGTCATAGAGTCTAATCTAGTTGGATTCCCTGGAGCTAGAGTTATATATAGATGTTTGTAAGCTGACATGGATGTTAGGAACCAAACCTGGGTCCTATGTAAGAGCATTTTATGCTAAAACTGCTAAGCCATATCTTCCCCAATAATATGTTTTTATAGTATTTCCTATGAATGTGTATGAGAACATGTTATATTTCATTATTGTGATTTGTATTTCTCAAAGTTTTGTGCTATGAGAGTAGAGGGCTATTTGTTTCCATTTTTAATTACTAGTACAAATTCTAGAAAAACTCAATAAGGCAAGTAAAAAGTTATCCCTGTACACACACATACACAAGATGTCTCAGACAAAATGTGATAATTTAAATTCTATATACTATTGATTAACCCCCCCACACACACACACACATGAATTGCACATACGAACCACAGTACGCAATATGTAAAATAATATTTGGTTGTCATAGGACAATTTTGCCAGACTTGGTTCTCTCCTTCACCATTTGGATTTGGGGGAATAAAACTCAGTTCACTGGGGTTAACAGCAATTGTCTGTACCTGCCAAGCTATCTCGATTACCCTGAATTCTCTATTCTTTACTGAGATTCTGAAAGATAAAAATATATGCAAATTATCTCTGAAAATTATATTGAAGTGTGATAGATCGAAAATATTTATATAGAATTGTTGGTTTAAATAAGGCAATAAAGCTCAAAATATTGTCTATTTCCCCACAAGAAAGATTGCTGACTCCTTATCTATAAAATCCCCATACATTTATGTAGAGTTCAAAATAATTAATGTCCCAAAGTATCCCTCACACTGTAGATTAGCACTCACCCTCCCAGCAAACCTACAGCTTCTGTCTCCATTTCCATGTCTCTCTTGTTTGGGTATTTTATGTCATGGGACATGGACCTGAGAGTGTGAAAAGGAGGTAAAGGCTGGCCAACTGATTTCTATAGCTGATTTGGCATAGGAAAAGATCATCTCAGCCTACTAGAATTGTAATTTAAAACCCTTCAAACACACTGTGAACATGGTATTTCTAATGAGAATGATTTCAAATGGCATGGTGGACTAGATAAACAGACTCAAGAATAAGTAGCTTATGCCTATGATTTACTCTGAGCTGACCTGTAGGAGTTGCTGGAAGATGTGAATGACTGATATTTAGTGAGTTTTCAGGACTCTAGTATAGTAAGTTTGCTGATTTTTCTCTGGTTCAAGTATAACAACTTTAGACGTAGTATCACAAGTGACACCAGACAAAAACTTCCCAAGCCATCAAAAGTATATAACTGAACAGCAAAGGATAGTTCACTGGATAAAATATAATCCAGGTTTACTTTCATGGTCATCAAGATTAGCATCTTCATAGAATTTTCTTTCTTTTCTGGTTATGAGAAAGTCTGTACTAATTTTTCTTCTAAAGATATTATATGTTCAGTGGCTGGGATAAAGTGGGATAAATCCTGCCTACATTTAACTTGATTAACCAGTAAAAAATTTAACCTCTGTTTGACAAACTAATTGGTTTGAGTTTTAAAGCCATCAGTTATGTAAAAAAGATGTATGAAGTCAATTAGGGTGAAATGATTATGTCCAGGCAGTTTTATTTCTGAGAAAGGTTGTTAGCTGTTGAATTATGAGTTACTTGCCAGACCCTAAGGATGACTCAGCCTTTCGATTGGGAGCTTTTCTGTTCCTTACAGATTTTATAGGACTTCCAGCTAATGGACTATATTTTGGCAAAGGAGACAATATTACAATTTTGTATGGGACAGAAGGATAAGTTATTAATGCCAGTTATTTCTTCTGAATGATCTGTGGTGGTTTGAGCGGATGCTCACAGCCATCCATTAGAGTGAGCACAGGGTTCCCAATGGGTGAGCTAGAGAAAGGACCCAAGGAGCCAAAGGGGTTTTTAACCCCATAGGAGGAACAACAATATGAATCAGCCAGTACCCCCAGAGCTCCCAGGGACTGAACTACCAACCGAAGTGTACACATAGAGGGACCCATGACTCTAGCCACATATGTAGCAGAGGATGGCCTTGTGGGACATCAATGAGAGGAGAGTCCCTTGGTCCTGTGAATGCTTGATGCCCCAGAATGCCAGGACATGGAAGCAGGAGTGGGTGGGTTAGTGAGCAGGGGGAGGTGGGAGGGGATAGGGGGGTTTTCAGAAAGGAAACAAAGAAAGGGGATAACATTTGAAAGGTAAATAAAGAAAATATCTAATAAAAAAAGAGAAAAAAGAAAAAGAAGAATGGCCCCCATAGGCACTACCTGGGAGGAATTAGGAGGTGTGGCCTTGTGGAAGTAGGGGTGGTCTTGCTAGAAGAAGTGTGTCCTTGAGGTTTCAAAGGTCCAAGACAAGACCAGTGGCTTTCTGTCTTTTCTTGTTGCCTGCTGAAACCTATGTAGCACTCTTAGGTACTTCCATCTGCATACCATCATGCTCCTGCCCAGATAATAATAGACTAAACCTTTGAAATTGTAAGCAAGCCCAAATGAAATGTTTTCCTTTAGAAAAGTAGACATGCTTTTGGTGTCTCTTTACAACAATAAAACACTGAATGAGACATGATGCCAAGATAGAGCTGGGGGGAAGAACTAGGATTCTGAGATGGGCACACAACTAATTTTCCAAGTGTTCTTGTCTTGTGCTTCAGAGTTGTGAGAAAAGTCAAGGTTCCATATATTCACAAGAGAGAGAATGGGAACTCTCATGAGGGCACTAATGGGGAAGGAATCTGGGCAAGAGACCTCTTTTAGGGTAAGGATTCTGAGGAGATGGAATATAATGGCATTCATCATACCTGTAATTTTCCAGTCCAGAAAGTGTGAAGAGTTAGCCAAGTGCCTGCTATTCAAACAGAAGTCAGACCTGCAACATTTGTGAAGATCTAACAGCTAGGCCTGGTTGTTTGTATCTATAACTCAGCTCTAGGGAGATGCTATTCAAATATTGAGACCTGAGTTTGGACCTCCAACATCCATGAAGATCTAGTTGCTAGGCATGGTTATTTGTAACTATAACTCCAGCTCAAAGGAGATGGAGACAGGAGGATCACTGCAATTCCCTCTCGACCCTGAGTATCAAGTCAATGAGCTCCTTGTTCAGAGGGAGACTTCAAACTATAAGGTGCAAAGTGATGGTGGAGGAAGATGAGGGATATTGACTACTACCTCCAATATGCATATACAAACATGCAAAAAACATTTCAAAGTTAAATATATATCTATGTCTACATCTATCATCTATCTATCTATCTATCTATCTATCTATCTATCTGTCTATTTATCTATCACTATCTTATGCTCATCATTAGAATGAATAACTCATGCAGCTGATAATCATTTTTACATGTACACACATATACACATACCTCATAAGGGCAGAGGTCAAATATTTCCTCCATGCTTTTGCCCTCATTATAGTAATTCCCCCCAAATATTTGTCAAACTGCTGAACACCATTATGTTTTTTGCTAATAAATCCAGAGCCACAGAATACTCTTCATTAGTAGAATAGAAATGGAAAATCATCCATCACACAGTTCATAGCTTTAATGTTACATGGTAACTCACAGAACCCAGTATGAAAGAATCTTACAGTATTGAATGAAATATATTATATGGTTTTAAACATTTAACTTTCAAGACATTTCCCTCAAAATGCCCCATTGGAAAATAAAATAGTGATGTATCTCCAATAGGTGAACAGCTTCCTCACAATGAACATGTGCTGATTATACCAGTGGACAAAGATTAATTTGAATGGAACCATAATCATTTTAGCCTCTTTAGATATTGTCAGACTAAGCTGATTGTGTTGTCAAATACCTACAATTCCAGTACACAAGGGCCTGTGAAAGAAGGGCCATGAGTTTGAAAGCAGCCTGGGTAACATAATGAGTTTCATGCTACTCTTATCTTTCTCATAAACATTTTAAAATGTTACTAAAAAAGGAACACAACAGACTTAAAACAAAGCCCTAACTATCAACCATCAGATTCTACCACTAAGTGTTGATGTGGAAGGTCAGAGAGTAACTGCATTTCACATACAAGAAAGGTATGAATGCAAAATTGTATCAAGGCAGAATCTGACATTTGGTTATTGATAAACATAAAGTTACAGAGATACTTAACCTATGATTTAAGAATCCCAGCCCATGGAATTTATACTGCAGAAACAGAGGGGTTTTTTTGGTTTTGTTTTGTTTTGTTTTTTGCTTTTGTTTGTTTAACAAAAACATGGATGTGAATGTGATTAGAAGTTTCACTGGTTATAGTTGAGAACTAGGAACAAACTGAGTGTCCTTCATTAGGACTATGGTTAAGCAAAAGTTGTTTCCATGTATGTAGCTAATGTTCCCAAATGTAAAAGAATATATGATTGATGTATGTCATTAATTAGATGATTCGAAGAGTTTTCAGAAGCTAGTGTATAAAGGGTACATGCTGTAATGGTCCCAACTGCACGCCATTTTGAAAAGTGGAAAATTATATAGTCAGTGAAAATATTCCTGAATTCAGAGATATGGCTATACTGAAGGTATTTGCATATAGGAAGGCTAGAAGGTATTAAGAATGATGGATTTTACATCCTGGCTGTGATAACAGTTTTACAAATCTATATACATTTGTTAACTTGATAGACCTGGATGATAAATGAAAAAAAATTGTACTGCACAATATCACTCATAAATGAACAGAAAAATTCCTCAACATATAACATTTGATAAATTATATAAATACCTGAGATCTAAAGTCAGTGGCATACTCTCAGGTTCATAAATGAAAATTATGGGTTTTGGAGTTCATGGTATAGTTCTCTTGGATGGTAAAGTAAAAAATCCAATTATAGTATCACTTTCAAAACCATAAAATAATCATCAACACAGAAACTTACCTATAATCACTTAAAAATCCAGGCTTGAACCCATTATTTTATTGTCTAGCTATTCATCCCCTCCACCAGCATTTATTCTGACCATTAATTAATGTACAAAAGCATTTGAAGGAAAGAAAATTTTAGGGGCATGCTATTATAGAAAGTATTGCTTAGGGACGAGCATATTGATAGAACAGGGGAGCACAGGTGATTTTCTTAGAGCTGGGGCATTTTCCCTATTCATCTGGGGTCCAATGGAAACTATAGATTTATAAAGTGGTTAATGCTTTTGTTTCTTGGGAACCATAGGGATTTCCTTCCTAGATCACATCATTAGTTGGCCGTGTCTGAACATCTCAAATTTGGCTTAGGTAATTACTAAGCGGTGCACTTGAGAGGGCACGAGCTCTTCCCCACAGAACATCTGATCTGTTTCTCTAGTGATGATTGTGGAGTTGTGCATGGGAATCCCTGAAAGAAGATGCTCAATAGAGAGCAACTAAGTTACTGTCTACTCTTCAAATACACTCTGCCTTACTGTTTTGATAGTATAAATTTATGTTCAAAATGGTAGGGAATACACCAATACACTAACCCTAATTACCAATGGTTTTATTTTCCTGTAACAATCTTAGAATCCTGTAAGTTCACAATCTCATTAAGTGTCACAGATTTTATACATTCATTTTTTTCCTTTGACAATTTCATTTATCTGATGAATTTTAGCCGTGTTCACACACCAATCCCTCTTTGCACTCCTCATCCTCTGGCTGACAGCTTTGGATCTAACACATCGTCTTCCCCGTTCCCATCTTTTGTGTGTGGAGACCTGTGCTTAGTGTCTGCATGAGCAGAGTTAGGATGGAATTTATAGGTAGGATGTTATTTATGGGGACAAGAACAACTTGCCACTAATTATGCCAATGAAGAAAACTATACTCTCCATAAAGCAAATTAACTGCCCATAATCTCCCAAGGATGTGTGGGATCTCATGGCCCCCTTCTACTTCTGTAATGAAATGTTGACAGGCCCAATCTTGTACAGATGACTATAACATGCTTGTTAATACCATGTGCTTTATCAAAAGCAATCAACTTCTCTATATAGCTGTGGGGTCCTGAATAATAGGCTCATGACCAAGCATTCGGAAACAATCAATAACTAAATAAATACATATGCAGTATTCTGTGAAAATGTTACATTTGCTATATATAATAGTGCAATGGTGTATAACACATCACTTTGATTTCAAAGAATTGAGTAGACTAATGGGATAATGTAATAGAGTCTTCACATCTCCCATATAGAGGTTGAAGGTGCAATCATTGATTTGAGTTAGGCTCAGCAGAAACATATTTAGCATTCTTGTCTTCTACTGAGAATCTTAAAATTCACAGAGTTCAAATGTCTAAGACTTACCATTTGATTGCTTAGTGAATGGAAATATTTGTTGTCATTGCTGATTGTAATCAGAGTTGTGATAATTCTATTTCTTAATATTTTGTTTTAAATTTAATATTTTAAAAGTAAATTATCAAATCTACATCCCAACCTCATTCTCTTCCTTCCCATTCTTCCCTCCTCCCCCTCCACTATTTCCTATCCAACTGCACAGGGTTGAAACCCATTGACTTTCCTTAGTGCTGCCTCTATATGGATGGTATATGGATGGTGTAGGACCATCTAGTGAAGCATGTGTGACCTCTCAGAAACCAACTGTGCTGAAAACTAACTCTTGCTCTGCAAGCAGCAGCAGTCATTTGTCAATAACTCCTCCCCTGAGGGTCAGTGATCCCAACCCCACCAATGTTTGAATCTTGTCTGGCTTGACCTGGTGCCAACCCCATTCATACAGTCACAGATGCTATGTGTTCATGTGTACAACAAGCTCCTAATGGCCAGAAAATATGGTTTTGCTTCAGTTATCCATTGCCTCTGCTTTTTATAGTTTTTTGTTCTCTCTTCACTGTGATCCTTGAGCTTCAAAAGAAAGGAATATGAAATGAATATTTAAGGAAAACCATACCATATAAGCAGTAAATAACCTTTGGTTATAGACTGAATAATCTTTCTACTGCAGTGTTGGTTTTTCCTTTTCTAAGGCATGGGGCAATATCTGTATGTATTCTAGGCTGCCATACTTGGCCTTCGGTGTATTTACTGGCAGTTAGTGGGCAGAAGCTAGAGTTCTTTTCTTTTTCTTTCTTTTTTTTAATTTTTAAAAATAGTTTTATTAGATAGTTTCTTCATTTACATTTCAAAGGCTATCCCAAAAGTCCCCTATACCCTTGCCACTCCCTATTCCCCTACCCACTCACTTCTTGGCCCTGGCGTTCCCCTGTACTGGGGCTTATAAAGTTTGCAAGACCAAGAAGCCTCTCTTCCCAATGCTGGCTGACTAGACCATCTTCTGCTACATATGCAGCTAGAGACATGAGCTCTGGGGGTACTGATTAGTTTATATTGTTGTTCCAACTATAGGGTTGCAGAACCCATTCAGCTCCTTGGGTACATTCTCTAGCTTCTCCATTGGGGGCCCTGTGTTCCATCCTATAGAAAACTATGAGCATCCACTTCTGTATTTGCCAGGCACTGGCATAGCCTCACAGGAAACACCTGTATCAGGGTCTTTTCAGAAAAATCTTGCTGTCATATGCAATAGTGTCTGTGTTTGGTAGCTGATTATGGGATGGACCCCTGGGTGGGGCTGTCTCTGGATGGTCCATCCTTTCGTCTTAGCTTCAAACTTTGTCTCTGCAACTCCTTCCATGAGTATTTTATTCCCTATTCTAGGGAGGAATGAAGTATGCACACGTTGTTCTTCCTTCTTCTTGATTTTCTTGTGTTTTGGAAATTGTATCTTGGGTATTTAAGGTTTCTGAACTAATATCCACTTATCAGTGAATTCCTATCAAGTGACTTCTTTTGTGATTGGGTTCCCTCAATAAGGATGATATCCTCCAGATACATCCATTTGCCTAAGAATTTCATAAATTCATTGCTTTTAATACTTGTTTTTAATGAGTAGTACTCCATTGTGTAAATGTACCACATTTTCTGTATCCATTCCTCTGTTGAGGGACATCTGGGTTCTTTCCAGCTTCTGGCTATTATAAGTAAGGCTGCTATGAACATAGTGGAGCATGTGATCTTATTACCAGTTGGAACATCTTCTGGGTATATGCCCAGGAAAGGAATTGCTGGATCTTCTGGTAGTACTATGTCCAGTTTTCTGAGGAACTGCCAGACTGATTTTCAGATTGGTTGTACAAGCATGGAATTCCACCAGCAATGGAGAAGTGTTCCTCTTTCTCCACATCCTCGCTAGCATCTGCTGTCACATGAATTTTTGATCCTAGCCATTCTGAATAGTGTGAGGTGGAATCTCAGGGTTGTTTTGATTTGCATTTGCCTGATAATTAAGAATGGTGAACATTTTTTCATGTGCTTCTCAGCCCTTAGGTATTCCTCAGTTGAGAATTCTTTGTTTAGCTCTCTACCCCATTTTTTAATAGGGTTATTTGAATTTCTGGAGTTTAGCTTCTTGAGTTCTTTGTATATATTGGATATTAGTCCCCTATTAGATTTAGAATTGGTAAAAATCCTTTCCAATCTGTTGGTGGCCTTTTTGTCTTACTGATAGTGTCTTTGGCCCTATAGAAGCTTTGGAATTTCATGAGTGCCCATTTGTTGATTCTTGATCTTACAGCACAAGCCATTGTTGTTCTGTTTAGGAGTTTTTGCCCTGTCTTCGAGGATTTTTCCCACATTCTCCTCTATAAATTTAAGTGTCTCTAGTTTTATGTGGAGTTTTTTATCCCACTTAGACTTGAGCTTTGTTAAAGAGATAAGAATAGATCAATTCACATTCTTCTACATGATAACTGCCAGTTGTGCCAGCACCATTTGTTGAAAATGCTGTCTTTTTTTGACTGGATGGTTTTAGCTCCCTTGTCAAAGATCAGGTGACCATAGTTGTGGATTCATTTATAGGTCTTCAATTCTATTCCATTGATCTACCTGTCTGTTGCTGTACCAGTACCATGCAGTTTTTATCACAATTGCTCTGTAGTATAGCTTGAGATCAGGCATGGTGATTCCACCAGAGGTTCTTTTATTCTTGAGAATAGTTTTTGTTATCCTAGGTTTTTTTTTTTATTATTCCAGATGAATTTGTAAATTTCCCTTTCTAACTCAGGGCAGAATTGAGTTGGAATTTTGATGGAGATTGCATTAAATCTGTAGATTGCTTTCTGCAGGATAGCCATTTTGACTATATTAATCCTGCTAATTCATGAGCATCTAATGAGATCTTCTTCAATTTCTTTCTTCAGAGACTTGAAATTCTTATCATACAGATCTTTCACTTTCTTCATTAGAGTCACACCAAGGAATTTTATATTATTTGTAACTTTTGTGAAGGGTGTTGTTTCCCTAATTTCATCCTCATCCTCTTTATCCATTGTGTAGAGAAAGGCCACTGATTTGTTTGAATTAATTTTATATCTAGCTACTTCACTGAAGCTGTTTATCAGGTTTAGGAGTTCTCTGGTGGAATTTTTAGGGTCACTAATATATGCTATCATATCATCTGCAAATAGTGATATTTTGACTTTTTCCTTTCCATTTTATATCACATTGATCTCCTTTTGATGTCGAATTTCTCCAGCTAGGACTTCAAGTACTATATTGAATAGGTAGGTAGAAAGTGGGTAGCCTTGTCTAGTCCCTTATTTTAGTGGGATTGCTTCAAGTTTCTCTCCATTTATTTGATGTTGGCTACTGGTTTGCTGTAGATTGCTTTTATTTTATTTTAGGTATCAGTCTTGAATTCCTGATCTTTCCAAGACTTTTATCATGAAGGGGTGTTGGATTTTGTCAAATGCTTTCTCAGCATCTAAGGAGATGATCATGTGATTTTTGTCTTTAAGTTTGTTTATATAGTGGATGATGTTGATGGATTTCCATATATAAAACCATCCCTGCATCCCTGGGATGAAGCCTACTTGGTCATGATTGATGATCATTTTGATGTGTTCTTGGATTCGGTTTGAGAGGATTATATTGAGTATTTTTGCATAAATATTCATAAGAAAAATTGGTCTGAAGTTTTTTTTTTTTCTTTGTTGGATATTTGTGTGGTTTAGGTATCAGAGTAATTGTGGCTTCATAGAACGAATTGGAATTAGAGTACCTTCTGTTTCTATTTTCTGGAATAGTTTGAGGAGAGTTGGAATTAGGTCTCCTTTGAAGGTCTGATAGAACTCTGCACTAAACCCATGTGGTCCTAGGTTTTTTTGGTTGAGAGACTATTAATGACTGCTTCTATTTCCTTAGGGAAAATGGAACTGTTAAGATCATTAATCCGATCCTGATTTAACTTTGGTACCTTGTATCTGTCTAGGAGGTTGTCCATTTCATCCAAGTCTTCCAGTTTTGCTGATTTCCTTTTGTAGTAGGATCTGATGATGCTTTTTATTTCCTCATGTTCTGTTGCTATGTGTCCTTTTTCATTTCTGATTTTTTAAATTAGGATACTGACCCTGTGCCTTCTAGTTAGTCTGGCTAAGGGTTTATTTATCTTGTTGATTTTGTCAAAGAACCAGTTACTGGTTTGCTGGATTCTTTGAATAGTTCTTTTTGTTTCCACTTGGTTGATTTCAGCCCTAAGTTTGATTATTTCCTGTTGTCTACTCCTCTTTGGTGAATTTGCTTCCTTTCGTTCTAGAGATTCTAGGTGTGCTGTCAGGCTGCTAGTGTATGCTCTCTCTAGTTTCTCTTTGGAGGCACTCAGGGCAATGAGTTTTCCTCTTAGGACTGCTTTCATTGTGTCCCATAAGTTTGGGTATGTTGTGGCTTCATTTTAATTAAACTCTAAAAAGTGCTTAATTTCTTTCTTTATTTCTTCCTTGACCAAGGTATCATTTACTAGAGTGTTGTTCAGCTTCCACGTGAACGTTGACTTTCTATTATTTATGCTGTGATTGAAGATCAGCCTTAGTCTTTGGTGATCTGATAGGATACATGGGATAATTTCAATATTTTTGTATCTGTTAAGGCCTGTTTTGTGACCAATTATATGGTCAATTTTGGAGGAGGTAGCATGAGGTCGTGAGATGAAGGGATATCCTTTTGTTTTAGGATAAATTGTTCTGTAGATATCTATTAAACCCATTTGTTTCATAACTTCTGTTAGTGTCCACGTGTCTCTGTTTAGTTTCTGTTCCCAAGAACTGTCCATTGGTGAGAGTGGGGTGTTGAAGTCTCCCAATGTTATTGTGTGAGGTACATTGAGTGCTTTGTGCTTTACTAAAGTTTCTTTAATGAATGTGGATGTCTTTGCATTTGGAGCATAAATATTCAGAATCGAGAGTTCATCTTGGCAGATTTTACTTTTGATGAGTATGAAGTGCCCCCTCCCTTGTCTTTTTTGATAACTTTGGGTTGGAAGTCAATTTTATTCAATATTACAATGGCTACTCCAGCTTATTTCTTTAGACCATTTGCTTGGAAAATTGTTTTTCAGCCTTTTACTCTGAGGTAGTGTCTGTCTTTGTCCCTGAGTTGGGTTTCCTGTAAGAGCAAAATGGGACCTGTTTGTATAGCCAGTCTATGTATTTTTATTGGGGGAATTGAGTTCATTGATGTTAAGAAAAATCAAAGAAAAGTAATTGTTGCTTCCTGTCATTTTATTGTTAAAGTTGGGATTCTGTTATTGTGGCTGTCTTCTTTTAGGTTTTTTTGAAGGATTACTTTATTGCTTTTTCTAGGGTGCAGTTTCCATCTTTGTGTTGGTGTTTTCCCTTTATTATCTTTTGAAGGACTGGATTCATGGAAAAATATTGTGTGAATTTGGTTTTGATATGGAATACTTTGGTTTCTCCATCTATAGTAATTGAGAGTTTTTCTGGGTATAGTAGCCTGGGCTGGCATTTTTGTTCTCTTTTGTCTGTATAACATCTTTCTAGGATCTTCTGGCTTTCATAGTCTCTGGTGAGAAGTCTGGAATAATTCTAATAGACCTGCCTTTATATGTTACTTGACCTTTTTCCCTTGCTGTTTTCAATATTCTGTCTTTATTTAGTGCATTTGTTGTTGTGATTATTATGTGTCAGGAGGAATTTCTTTTCTGGTTCAGTCTATTTGGACTTCTATAGGCTTTTTGAATGTTCATGGGCATCTCTTTCTTTAGGTTTGGGAAATTTTCATGTATAATTTTGTTGAAGATATTTGCTGGCCCTTTAAGTTGAGAATCTTCATGCTCATCTACTCCTATTATCCATAGGTTTGGTCTTCTCATTGTTTCCTGGATTTCCTGGATGTTTTGAGTTAGTATTTTTTTTCCATTTTGCATTTTCTTTGATTGTTGTGTCCATGTTCTCTATGTAATCTTCTGCATCTGAGATTCTCACTTCCATCTCTTGTATTCTGTTGCTGATGCTCACGCTTATGTTTCCTGATGTCTTTCCTAGGGTTTCTATCTCCAGAGTTGTCTCCCTTTTGGTTTTCTTCATTGTTTCTACTTCCACTTTTAGATCTTGGATGGTTTTGTTCAATTCCATCACCTGTTTGGTTGTCTTTTCCTGTAATTCTCTAAGGGATTTTTGTGTTTCCTCTTTTAGGGCTTCTACCGGTTTAGCAGTGTTCTCCTGTAATTCCTTGAGGGACTTTTGTGCTTCCTGTTTTAGGGCTTCTACTTGTATAGCAGTGTTCTCCTGTATTTCTTTAAGTGAATTGTTAATGCCCTCCTTAAAATCTTCTACCACCATCATGAGATATGATTTTAAATCCGTGTCTTGTTTTTTCGGGTGTGTTGGGGTATCCAGGACTCACTGTGGTGGGTGTACTGTGTTCTGATGATGCCCAGTGTTCTTAGTTTCTCTTAGTAAGATTCTTAAGTTTGCCTTTCGCCATCTGGAAATCTCTGGTGTTAAAATCTCTGGTGTTAATGTTCAAGCTGTCTCTGGCTGGAGCTTGATCATCCTGTGATTCTGTTAGCCTTTGTCAGTACTCCTGAGAGTCCAACTCTCACCTGAGTTCCTGTTGTCAGAGCACTCTCTGCAGGCAAGCTCTCCTCTTGCAGAGAGGTGTCCAGAAGTCTGGAGCTCTGATCCACCTCCTGTGTCCTGGGGTCAGAGCCCTCCCTGTAGGCTGACTCTCTTCTGACAAGGAAGGTGCCCAGGGGTCTGGGTCTCAGATTTGCCTCCTGACTGAGGATGAAGGCCTGATGGGACCCTGTACAAGAAGCTCTGTTTCTCCTGTTGCCCAAGTGCTCTTAGGTGATTAAGAGGTCCTGGGTGTGCTAGGGGTCCCGTGGCGTGCAGAGTCCTCTAGTTCCCTAGACACCCTCGGTCTAGTTCATGCAGAAGATGGTGGGGCTGGCCTCAACCTAAATGGATCCCAAACTCTGGTCCAGATGTTGCGTTCCACTCATCTGTGATCCCAAGGTGATCCCGAGGTCCTGCAGCATGGAGAGTACTCTGGAGCCCTTAAAGGCCTCTGTTGGGTTCAGAAGGAAGATGGCAGGGCTGGCCCGACCTGAATGGATCCCAGCCTCTGGTAGGGTGGGGTTTCTTTGTCCCTGTTCCTGATGGCACAAGACCCTCCGCAATACTTTGGAGCTGATGTTGCGTTCCACTCACCTGTGATCCCAAGGTGATCCTGAGGTCCTGCGGCATGGAGAGTACTCTAGGGCCCCTGGTAGCCTCCAGTGGGTTCAGAAGGAAGATCTAGAGTTTTTTCTAAATGTCCTAGTATGGCTAGAACTGCTCCTTATATAAAGAAGGTACTCAGGCCACTAGGTCAGTAGGGCTAAGTTCAGTGCAGAAAGAACTATTCTTTAGTGAGTAAGATGTGTTTTCAACACTGTACAAAGGTCTAAACAGGTTAGTGCAGAGCATAAATCCACTGTATTTCTCCAGGGACTTCACAGTTCAGACTCAGGGCATAAAGGGAACATATTTATTATTGTAATCAAGCAAATTGCAAAGGCATGTAATGTAACACAAATTCCAAGCCATTCATTGGCAGTGATTTCACAGCATGTTAGATTAGGCCCACATGCAAAGTAGCTCATTAGCAGAATATTACAAGTATCATTTTTAACTGGTGACACTGCTTCCTTCTCTTCTCTATGGCAGTATTTTTAAAGAACAGTCATCAGGTTTCCCTCTTCTACCACCCCTCAAAATATATGAAGTTGCTGAAATACATGTTCCATCAGCTGGTCCTCTTTTTCTTGCTGTGACGCTTCACAAGTACATCTTCTGGTATTTGGTTTCCAGGCTGTCCTGTCTTTAGCTGGTTGACCATTACATGTGGGGGGTTTTGAAGTCTCCTTCTCCCTAAAATCTCAGTCTATAAAATGAACTCCTAATACCGAGAGAAAAAAAAAAATGGTATCAAAGAGTTCTGACCGGGAGAAGATGAGGAAGTAGCCAGTGATGGCAGATAGATAGAAGAGAAATTATGGGCATTCCTAAGTCCATGGTTGTACACATATGTGGTTGTCCCCACATGAGGCCCTCTCTGGATCCTTGGGCAGCTTTTGCTTATTGGATGATTCATACAAATCTCTGAGAATTAAACTTCTAGAAGCACCAACTCTATTTCTATTTGTCCAGAGGATATACAAGGCATCTGATTGCTGGAGAAGAGCTACTACTATGGATGTTTTGTCTGTCTGTCTCTGCCAAATCCTATAAGGTAAAATGCTTTCAAAGTAACCTTTTCCGTTCTATAGCCTCACAGAGCAGGGGGCCCTCCATTCTTGAAATCACAGCATGGCCTGGAAGCCAGAGCTTATCATTCCCTTTAAACCCATAAAGATTTTTTTCTTTCAAGAAGCAAGTATCTATAGTTGAAGCTGGGACTGCATATTATTAAATATTTTATGCAAATTCAAATCAAGGCAACAGATTCTGATTTCTTGAAGAGAAAAAAGTTTATTTCCAGCTCTGAAGTGGGAGAAGTACAAAAAAAGACCATCAAAAACAATCTTTCTTTCCCTTGAGCTTTTGCTGTTTATCATCTGCTCTTTACATGTGAAGGTACATAATCATAAAGTAGTAAAGCAAAAAAGAAAAAATATCCTCATGCTAGCATTTATGATATTGAAGAATTTAGCTCACCTGTAGTCTCTCATGATGGTGTATTATGCTTCCCAGAGGGATTCATAAGGCTCATACTAGTATTATTTTAAACCAGAGGTTTGAAGCTGCTGTTATCCATCAGTTTTTACTTTCTGAAGCTGTAAAGGAAGTATGTACAAATGTGAGGAATGTCATTTACAAACCTGAGGTACATCCCATCCTTTTGCAAGCTGAGTCATTGTTAAGATGCATGCCAAGAAAACATGCCTGAATGCAAGCCATCTCTGCAGAACTCAGTGGATTTATGGACTTCAAGATTTTGCTCTCTCCTCACTTTCCCATTTTCCCCTCTTTCCTTTCTCCTCCTACCCTACTGTCCCTTTCTCTTAGTCCTCCTCCCTTGGAAAAATTAACTCTACATTCCAGAAATCACAATCTTCAATCCTGCAGAGAAAGGTTATAGGGTTGAGTTTGAAGCTGCATTATAAAGAGAAGTTAAAAGCTTTAATTTATATTTGAGAATAACAAGATACAAAAGGATTTTCGTGAAAATCCTTTGGTCATTAGATAATGTTTATGTAGCAAGATCAGAGTTTTTAATAAGATTAAACTGTGGGTTTTATTGGAAAGATCTAAGAAGTGAAGTCTCTGTTCCTTAAATCCCACCAATTTAAAAAAAAATATCACTAAATACTTTAAGTCCAGTTTTATTCAGCGTTGTCGGCTTTCCATTGGTTGTGATAGAATTAGAACCTTAAACCTTATTCTTTCATTCTTCGGTTTCTTATTTTAAAATGTTGGCAAGATTTCTTGCTTGGGCATGCTGTTATTTGAAGGACCCGATGGAATTTCAATCCTGTAGACAGTGCCTCTGGAGGAAGCCAGTCTTCCTGCTTCTGGGGAACCTGCAAGCATTTCAGTGAAACTGTGGCCATTCAACTGAGTCCCATCCCTTAGGTCAGATGTCTTAGTACTGTATCACCTATCCTGTCCAGCGAAGTTCAGAGTTTTGCCTGGATCTAACATCATTATAACAGTACTCCCTAAAGTATGTTGACTTAAATAAATTAGTCACTCTGGATTTAGAAGGCTGAGAGGTAAGAGTGGTAATGATCACCATGTCATTCATTTGCTTTGGTGATATGGTGATGTGGCTTATTAAAATCATCAGTAAAATGTGAATATTCAGGATGAGTTAGAATGTGGTAGGACTTATGTTTGGAAGCAAGAATGATCTGTAGAGATTGCTATAAAGAAAAAAAAATCCAAAAGAAAGCAGAAAAAAAAAAGGAACAGTGGGGATAAATCTAGGTGGAAAGTTAGCAGGAAGACAGTGCGTGAGTGTACACAGGATTTTGTTCCTTTCAAAACTAATAAAGTCTTTATAAAGCAAAAGAATATAACATGGTGGATAAGGACACTTTAAAAATCAAAATGTTTGGAGTGTCCTTTCTTTTAAGGCACTTGAAAATGAAATAGAAGCTTGAGCACTAGAGACCTTGTTGCCTACTTCAATGATGTGGGAGTGACTGTAGAACTTAGGCAATGCTGTCATTGCTATGATTAAATGAATCAATGCCTGTGGTACATGTAGGACAGGGGTATGGGATTGTCATTTCTACTAGGATTTCAGTGGCTACCTTGCTACCACCTGTGACTGGAATGAAGGTGATCTTACTACCCCCTCGACATAATGATGTGGACCAAACAATTCTTTAATCAGATTGGATGGATGGATTCCTATCTTGTTTGTTAACCTAATTCCCTGGCTTCTCTTTAGTCTATCTCTGTATCTTTAGATAGGGAGGAAACTAGCGGTGATGTTTTCAGTTCATTGTGATGACTAGATTCGATATAAGCTTTGTAAACCATATCCAACAGACCCAGACACACAAACTGTGCTAAAGGAATGTTGAGTGCTATTCTAAAATAATTCCTATATAAACTCCCATGTTTTAAAAAAGAGATTAAGAAGGTGGTTGCTTTGGGGGCCTCTTAAATCTAATCCTTCAGAAGATTATGAAGTTAATGAATGTGTAGTTCATCTTGAATCCCTGAGAGATTACAGGGAAATGATGTTAGAGGTGTGTGTGTGTGTGTGTGTGTGTGTGTGTGTGTGTGTGTG
>LR753519.1:205902-223550 GCA_902729485.2 Mus minutoides | reverse complement strand
GTGACATGTAAAAATAAGGTAAATTCAATGATAAAAATTATAGTATGCAACTAAAGCACCAGAAAGCTGGTCTTTCTGAAGAGTAGGTGATTTGAAGGATTACACTGGCACAAGTGTCTGAGGAGTGATGAGAAGTGCAGAAGAGAGTAACTACTGGGTAAGGGGCAGGGGCAGGGGCAGGGAAGATTGAATACTAGACTGAAACCAAAGAAATGAGGCAAAGAAATGAGAAACCAATTGAAGGTTTGGTTAAAGAGGCAAATTTTCTAGTTTAGGATGCTGTAAACGGGAGACTGTGAGAAATGAAACAGCCCATGATTTGCTGTTAGATTAAATTTAACTAGCTGAGAAGTTTCTAAGTCAAAAATCCTTCTCATGGTAAAAATTAAAAGAATTTATAGGATAGGGGCAGGTCTGAATCTCTGAAAACTAATGTAACCATTTAAGGTCCTAAGGCATAGTGATTAAGAGCTCTGAGTTTTGGCAAAAGTATGCGTTGTTTGAATGAGTTCTCATTTTGGGATGTGTCTGTGCTTACAAAATCATATCATCATATAATTGAAGAAGTCAAGTCTTCAGGGAAGTCAGAAACACTATAGTATAATACACTTAAGACTGTGTTTAGAAATTAATGAACTTACTGTTTTTGACACTTCATCAAATAAATCTATTGTGTCAAGTGCTGGAAGCCTACTGTGACCAACGATATGTACATCAGAGACAACTTATAATCCAGGTGACATATGACTTTAAAAGGTCACATTGCCTAATACCAGCCCTTGCTTAAGTCTAGTTAATTAATGGTAATTTTGGCTAATTCAAGTGGATGGACCCCAAGGCAATTTGTGGAACACAGTTTGAGAATTCAGTTGCTTTCTATGTTCTAATTTAGAATGTTTTTGGAATTCACACAGTTTGCATATGAAAACACTTTGAAAACACTTGGAGATGACTGCATCATATTTTAGTCAACAAACCATCTATCCTTTGAGAAACATTACTTTTTTAGTTAATACACACAGTATCATGTCATGACAAAAACATTGGCTAAGATGTTAGGGGACAAAGACTTTTAATTGATGAGTTCTATTTTTTTTAAATGAGACCTAAATAAACTATAAAAATTTGGCCAATGGAAACAACACTTCTTATACTTGCCTTTCACAGGTATTGTGAAAGGAAATTGATGACAAGAGAAATGGTTTCAAAATTCCCAGGAGGCTCCTGTAAAGTTTCAGATCCTGACATGTCATGGAGGTTGAGTGCCTGTGGTTATTTAGCTACTGTGAGCTTTAGTCTTATTACCTAAAAAGTTGGAGTAAAAGTTATCATCTTTCCCAATTTTACTAGCATGTAAATCACACAATATATCATTCAGATAAATAGATTTGCATTAGCACATTATAATAAGGCTTAACAATGTGCAATATTTAAATATGCTAAAGATTTTATATACACATATGAATGAATGTGTGTGTGATTTTCTTTTTCTTGTGTGCATGAGTATATAGATGTCCTGGGATGGTAGAAGAGAGCCCCTGGAATAGGGGTTGCAGGTGGTTGTGAGATGCCCTACGTAGGTGCTGGGAACTAGGTCCTCTATAAGAACAAACAATACTGACTGCCTAGCTATCTTTTCAGACCCTAACTTCTAATTATTGTTGAAATCTTTCATTTTGATCTTTATATTATCTTGCTTCATAAAATATAATTACATTCACACACCCAATTCAATGATGTTCTTGTCTCATATTTTATTCATTAATCTCTGTTTATAAAGGGCTACACTCTAAAAATATATTCACTTCCACACATGAGGAAAGTTTATCTACAGAGAGCTACAACACAAATTTATCTTCAACTCTATATTGTTAACTCTCAGAGTAAGACAGTACTTTAGTATTAATAATACAATGAAATGAATGTGTTGACTCTTCATTTTAATGTGTATTTTCCCTGGATGTGATGTATGTCTGGTACCTCTTGCAGTAGTAATTGGGGTACAGAAATCCAAAAGCAGTTAATGATTCCTGCCATAATGGAGCTCAACTTATGGAAGAAAAGAAATAACATACAAGAAACAGGTAACTTTCTAGTTTGTTTGAGAGTTGTAACTGATATAGCTCAAAGGTGAGGGGCCAGGGAATGGAGGGTATCTTGGAAGACGATGAAGCTGTGTTTAAAGACAGTCGCCATGTGTCTTACTGGGGCAAGTAAGAGCAGGATTGGGAATGAGCCATGTGAACACCTGGAACAGAGCAGATCTGCCTTGGCTCAGGCCTCAGATTATGTGAGCCCGAAGCACTTGAAGATCAGCCATTGAATGAGAGTGGGCAAGGCAGAGTCACAGGAGAAAAATGTCAAAAGAAAAAAGGACCAAACTAGAGTCCCTAGTGTTTTGCTAAGTTCTCGGCATATTTTTAAAGACTGCCATATCTAATTTCTTAGACTTTTATAGCAGAGGGGACTTCATAAGGAAACAAGTCAGTGATTCCTAAGACTTCTCTGCCTGAATCAAGAGTGCCACACTGTATTCAGACTTGGTAAGATTTATGTGCTATTGGTCAAATCTGCCATGCATGCATGGCAACATTTAACTTTAATTTATTGGTGAGTCCTGTCTGCTAGTGATCAGTACAAAAAGACTTTAAAAAAAACATGGTCTTTGAAATCTTGCAACTACCTGATACGGGTTAACAGCATGGAGGTTAAGGCACTTCATGTAAGTGCTACTGAATAGGAAATTTGTATCAGAAAGATAACTAGATATGATTGACAGACGGTGTTGCTGGAGCTCCACCATAGTGGCTGCCATCTCTCTCTCTCTCTGTGTGTATGCCCATGTGTTTAGCATACCACAGCCAAGGTTCTGTGCATGCTAAACAAGTAATGTTCCATTTATCTACACTCTCAGCCTTGCACTAGTTAGTTGTTTTGTCAACTTGTCTGAATTTGGAGTTATTTGGGAAGAGGGAGTATCATTTGAGAGATTGCCTCTACCAGATTGGTTGATAGGCAGGTCTATGTTTGATGATTGAGGTGGGGGTGTCTATCCTACCCTGGGTGCTTCCAGCCTGGGCAGGTGGTCCTGATGTTTTGGGAGCCGACTCCTAGCAGAAAGTGGCTATCTCTCTACAGCCATCTCGGGCTATTTACAGGTTGGTACTTTTCCTGATGAGAGACTTGTTTTCCTAGTATGACATTTTTGCAAGCAGCCCACCACAGCTGAACACACTCTGATAACACCCTGTTTTTCTCAGACACATTTTGGACTTGTGATTAATAGTCTCCAGCTGCACTCCCCAGCTTGTGCTTATATATCCATAGTTGTCTTTCAATAAATGCAACTTGATCAGTTAGTTGATCAGACAGTTTTCTTGTCTCCATTCTTCCTGTCTCTTGCCCCTACATTCCCACTCTCTCTTCTTGCAGACCCCATTGACTGACCCACATGCTGGGTCACTGACGTGTGTAAGAAAGAAAACTGAGCAATCCATGAGGAACAAGACAGTAAGCAATGTTCCCCCATGGTCTTTGTTTCTGTTTCTGTTTTGGGTTCCTGCCCTGATTTCATGATGGACTATAATCTGGAAGTATGAGCTCAGTGTACCCTTTCTTCCTCCAGTTGCATTTTGTTGTGGTGTTTAAAGCAGTAATAAAAAACTAGGCCAGAGCTCTAATTCCTTAAACACTAATTTACGCTCCCGATACAATCTGAAAGAAACAATATGGAACATTTAATCTTTATTTTATTTTATAGATAAGTACTATGAGTACTATTCACAGTGGTTGAATAACAATGATATGCCCAACAGGAAGCCACAAACGGCTGTCATTGCATATGCATCGCCACTTTCTCATGTGCATGGTTCACCTTCTTGTTTTCTTTCATGTTGAATTGTTGCTCCTAAGCTATGACTTTCTCATCAGTGGCATGGAAAGCCATAAGCACTAGATAACAAGATCAGCAAAGCTGCATTGGGAAAAAGAGTAGTAAAGTCCAGGGAGCAAGTCAGTGGCTCCCTGATTTACAGGTCACTGAGAACTTCTGGCAGGGAAGGTAAGAAAACCAGATGAAATGAGAGACATTAGGGGCTGTAAAAACTTATTTTCTTTACTCCATCATGATATGAGAACGAGTATGTTCTCAATGAAATTAAGGGTGAGAAAATTTAAGCAAATAGAAGGAAATACTTCCACATATAGTATATAATCAGCCTGTGCACTTTTCTGTTGATGGAGGTCAGGGAGGCAGATGCTGAGGAGGAAGAGGAGAGACGAAAATCTGGTTAGTTTTATGGCAGTCATAACGTTGTCATTATGTTCAGTTAAGAATAATGAGTCTAAAGCTTTGGGGTGTAAAATGATCTCACCCCAGAGGACATGAAGGAATTCTCCTTCTCAAACCCCTAACAAATCGAATGGCATCAAGGACTTGACCAGATGCATTACTGGCTGTAGCATCCTCCCAGGGGGTGACTTATTAATATAGCAAACATGCTGAAAAGACCAGTGGTTAGCCTTATGTGGAGAAAGCTGCATTCGGGGTAGGGGGAATCAGCCTTGAATCTCAGCAAAGAGAAGTCTTTAGTTGGAATAAACTCCTCATTGAATGATGTGGTCCAATTTCACTTTTGACCCAATGTGTGAATTTCTCTTAACATAATATTCATATAACCGACCTAGTCTTATACAAAGGGGAGAAATGGACGCGGGGAAGGTTCTGTGGAAACACATGAGCTCACTTTTCAGAATGATTATGAACATGCTTCTGCCTTTTTACCAAACTACTGTTAACCTTCAAACTAGCTGCCTCTGGCTTCTAACTTTATTTTGGTATGAAGGATTCTGCTTTAGTACTTTTATTCCAGATCTGAGTGCAGCTCTGGGTCCTTAATAGTCCTTAGGGCTCCCAAATTAGTTTTGAGCTGGCCGCCAAGTGGAGAATGCCTAGGAGGGCAAAGCTCATCAGTAGTCACTTTAAATAAACTCATAAGAACACAGGGCAAGGAGAGAAATGCCCCATTATCTCTCTGCCTAAAAATCCTTAAGTGTATATGTAGCCTTGGTCAGAAAGTCAGGATACATGGTTTTTCATCATAGTGTGATTTCTAAGTATGGGTGTCCTGGCATTATTTATTCATTGCCTTTCTATATTTTTCTCTTTTAAGTATTTTAGTTCATTTACCTGCATAGTCAGTGCTACTGATCTCCCATGTTTCAGCTGTTTAACAAGGAAAAGACTGCTACACCCACATCTCAGCCTGAAAAAGATTGAAGAGTTGTGAGGTGCCGCCCTGCAGGTGTGACACTTGGAGATCTTGGATGCTGCTTGCATCTGGCTCACACACCCTTGAGTCCTTCAAATCCATTTTTCTCAATTGGTACACTAGAGCAATGGTACTATCCCTCTTAGACTGCTGTGAAGAAGAAACACAATGGAAGGTATATTTGGATGATTTGCACAGCAATCTGTAAATTGTACATACTCAGGAAATCTTGATGTTTATTCCTTCTTTGTGTGCATGAGAGGCCATGGAACATGCACACTGGAGGAGACATCAGAAGGAGTGTGCCAAGGTGAGTGAGGATTATGCCTACATTCCAGTGTCCCAGGAGCCGAATGTTTCCTTAAGAGAAGGTAACTTCTTTATTTCTAGTGATGTGACTATAAGCTTAAGGGTAAGCATTCTGCCTTTTATGGTTTCTGACCATTGTATTCCCAAGATTTGGTGTTCTATCAGAATAATGACAAATGCCCAATCAGTCATGTTCAGCCTGTGCTTAAATATTACAACTAGACAATGGAGAGGAGATCACTTAACATTATTCCCTGTATTTCTTCCCAGTCACCCACCTTGCTGTACAGAGTTTATAATACTCTGAAATGATTCACTCCAGACCAGGTGACTTTTGGTTTCCTGCCTCTACACCAGGTTTCCTTCCAAGTTGAAGACATGACTTTCAATTTTCCCTGTAAGCGGACCTTGCTATGTGCCCGCATTCTAAGCACCCACATAAAGCCAGATAATCGTGGTGGCCATGTTTTATTTGTAGTTGGGCTGGTTTCTTTCTTTTTTTTTTTTTCATGCCAATAATTTATTGAACAGAGGTCTGTACACAGGCAAACCTTACTGTGGAAACTAAGACACCAGGGACTCTCTCTACTCTCCTCCTTCCAGGATGGGGAGAGGGAGGAAGCCTTGGGAACAGAGGACAAGAAGGGGTACAGCTGGTGGGGGGCAGGTTGGATGGTGTGAATCGACGTTTTCTTTAAGAAAAAAAATTTATAACAATCTATTTACACCCAGGGGGCCAGGGAAGGGAAGATGAGATGGGCTGGGCTGGTTCTATTTACAAGGGACATGGGAGAGGGGGGAAAGGAAGGAGTGGTAGCCTGGGGGAGGGGAGGGGACCAAGGGGGTAGAAGGTCCTCATACCCCCAAACCCCGTCCTTCCTTCTCTTCCCTCCCCCACAAACAGTTAAAATCCTCTTTAAAAAGCCCACCACAGAGGAGGTTAGGCTGGTGAGGGAGGCCTAGATGCTGGGGGGTTCATTTACCTCTGCCCTCTAGTCTAGGGGCCCAGCCAGGGCAGGAGCTTGATGGGCTGTGGCCCTCTTCCCAGCGCCACTTGGGCCTTCCCAGATGGACGTGGAGGGGTAGTTGGTGGGGCCCTCAGGAAGAGCTAGTGAGGGTAGCAGTTGTGGCATCAGATGTCTGCCAGTCTTGGCCAGTCTGAGCGTCAGTTAAAGCTTGTGTGGACGAGGTGAAGGAAGAGGTGAGGGGAGAAGCAGGGCCTGCTGGGGACCTCAAGTGAGGAGGGATGAGAATGGCATTGAGAGATGGTTGGATTGGGCTGGTTTCTACAGACTCTGTGGAAATATGAGTATGCTTGGCCCATAGGAAGTAGTAGCACTGCTAGGAGATCTTGCCTTGTTGGAATAGAGATAATCTTGCTGGAGTATGTGTGTCTCTGTGGAAGTGGGCTTTGAGGACTTCTAGTGCCCAAGCTCACCCAGTGTGGAAGAGACTCTGCTGCTGGCTGCCTAGAGAAGCCAGTGCCCTTCTGCTCCCCCGCTCTGCCAGCAACAGGTCTGCCTGCATGCTACAATGCTTGCAACCATGCTGATAATGGACTGAACCTCTCAAACTGTAAGCCAACCCCAATTAATTGTCTTCTTTTATAAGAATTACGTTGGTTATGTTGTCCCTTCACAGCCATGAAAACCCTAAGACAAACACATTTTGAATACTTGTTCTTATAGTTCAGCCTCACTTTGTTTCATAGTTTATTGAAAACTTCTGTCATAAATAAGATTTTGTCTCTTTTTTCCCACATGGATATGGTGGATGTATATGCATGTGTGTGTGCATTTTCAGATATAAGTATGGGTACACACATGTACACACATACACATGTGTATACTTGCACATAGGAGCCCCAGGCACACATAGGCTTCCTCGATTGCTCTGGATTTTATTAATTGAGGCAGGTTCTCTCCATGGAACTCCAAACTCAGTGACACAGTGACTTTAGCTAGCCAGTTTGCCTGAGGGATCCCCTCTCTCTGTCTTCTGAAATAACTGGTTGGCTGCCATGGTCAGCTAGCTTTATGTGGGTGCTAGGAAGGTGAGATACAGCAATAATGTGTCTTGGACTTTCTTGCCCACAATTGAATTCCCCATGATCTTCAGCATCCATGCATCTTGTTCAGTGGTGAGTCTCCAGCCTCCAGGAGTTACTGAAATGGAGAACGAAGTGGGCACAATGTCCCTGGAACCTTGAGTCCTGAAATTCTGTTGCTAAGCATCAGGTCAGCTGACTTGGTTCACTGCCTAAGCAATATCTGGTTGGTGTCATTGCACTCCCTATCCACTCTCCATTGTGACGCCCATTTCTCACACTTAGAAACTCAGTTTCCTTTCAGTCAAACCTATCTTATATGTCTCCTGGACTTTGCTGTCTTCACTTTTATATATATTCCCCTGTGTTAGGTAAATGCCGTTGTGTACCCCTTTGCATCTATAAAAAAGAAACTGAAGTGCACTGTAGCCTGTAAACCTTCAAGTATCATAAAGAGTGGGAAGAAATTAGATTGTAGTTTATACTTGAAATGTGCTTCTGTTTGTTAAACCAAAGCGATTCCCTTGGCAAGATTCTCGCCGGCTGTGACCTCAGGAGCTGAGTCCAGGCATACAGACTTTGAAACCCCTGTGCTTTCTACCATTCTGGGGTTCCAAGGAGCAGAAGAGGAAGCCTGTTAGCTCAACTTGCCCATTTGTGAAGTTGAAAGGCCATTGTGGTTTCTTCCAAGAAACAAACCAATTTCTTTCACTTCCAAAGGTGCTTTCCACTTTTAAATATATGTATATATAAAAAATGAGGAAGTGCAGCAGCCAGATGTGCGGTTCACCCACTTTAAAACTATCTGTTCTGAAACTTAAGAACTTATTATCAAATATTTTAGCATGCCAAGGCCAGGCTTCTGTCCATATCTCCCTTTACTTATGTAGTAAATATATGTATTACTACACTAAGGAAATCCCTTCTATGTAACTCCATGTGAAGAGAGAGAGAGAGGGAGAGAGAGAGAGAGAGATTGATTTGCAGAGGTGCATAGTAAGTGTCTTTCCATTCCACTTTACCAGTGAAGCTTGTCCCCAGACAGTAAATGAAGCTGATTTTCTATAAAGGAAATTAGTGCTTATTTAAGGGAAAGTTCTAGACCATGTGTTTGAGAACCCACTTATATTCTGAGGTCAAGCTAGATGTTTAGAAGACAAAGAATCCCCTATGGCTTTTGTCCTGTTTTTTTGAATCAGGATGCAGTGAGTACATTCAGAGAAAATTATACATCCAAACTTAGTGAATCTGTATGCTATTTCCATCCAGGGAAGCTAGGTTAGGATGCCTATCAACCCACACATCTCAGTACCTCCAAACAGCAAAGATTTATTTTTGGCTTGTACTTCTGATCAACATATTTTTGACAGGGACTCAGGCAGGGATTAGCTTCTATATTATACTTAAGCTATTCACTGTCTCAGAAACAAAGTTAGAACTCAACAGACACTGACAAACACTTAATATCAAGAATCTTATACTAAACATTTTAGTGCTTTTGATCACATGGTTCCTTTTGAAATCATTCAGTTGTGCTATTAAGGTGGAAAGCAGCCACAGACAAGACCCCAGAAAATTACTGTGGCTATGTTTAGAGAAATGTCCTTTATGACATTAGCCAATGAGCCAGATCTGTTCTGTAGCCTGTGGTTTGCCAACTCTTTCAATTAAATTATATGGCCTCAAAGGAACATTCATTCCTTCTGCGCTATGGTTAAGGACTAATTAATGACTCTGCCAACCCCTAAGAAGAGATGTCCAAGCCTCTCACTTCCTCAAGTATGAGCAGGCTCATATGTGTTCTCACAGGTGCCCAGAAAGTACTGCAATAACTTGAGTAGTATTTTTTTTTTCATGAATCCGCGATGCTTGGTTGAGGATACTGATCTTGTAAAGTTTCCCGGTCACTTTATGTTTTCTCTTTAACTGAGAAAAACAGATTTTACAAGGTGACAGTGTGCATTTGCTGATTTAAAGGCAGAAGCCATGGCTTCCCAATCAAAGGGCTGGTGCTCAACCTTATGTTTATTCAGTGTTGGTGGCCCCATGGCTGAAGTCTGTGGAGTCATTCATAAATCTTCACATGTTTGAACCCTAAGGTGGGTCAGCAAAGAAGTCTAGACTCAGATCTTGGGAAAGAATCTGGACATAGCCAATGGGGCATTTATCAGATGCCATTCTGCAGCAGATGGGAAAAGTCATAATGGGATGTATAATTTTCTCTGAATGTACTCACTGCATCCTGATTCAAAAAACAGGACAAAAGCCATAGGGGATTCATTGTCTTCTAAACATCTAGCTTGACCTCAGAATATAAGTGGGTTCTCAAACACATGTCTCAAACACAGACCAGCTCCTGAGAAGTTTCCTGGCTGTAGTGTTTCGTCTGTACAAGAAGAGCAGTGATAAGCTCAGGCTTTTGGATGATTAGGTCATAAATGGGGTCATACTTAAGCCCACTTTACCTAGAAGGGTACCATTTACATTCCAATTCACAACCAGCCCATTTCACACCGAGTGTTTGTTCTGTCTCCTTCATGTTTGTAATTTTATGTAGCCACAGGGTTCATTACTTTCAGTTAAGCTCTTTCCCATTTTATTGCCACTGCCTTACAAAGAAAACTGTAATAGTCCATTTACTTTTATGCAGTCCAACACATTACTACTTGTGACTTTTCTCCATAGTTTGACTAGACATGAAGAAATCATAAACAAGTAGATCTATCCAGCAGTTAAATTGAAGACACTAAAATCTATTGTGCAGGTAGTAGGAACTCTGTAAATGGAAATACCTACTTGCATTGATCCTTATCCATCCCTAATAACTTAAATGATATATGTATTCCGTTTCTTTTTTATTTCAATTAGTTTTTATTAGATATTTTCTTAATTTACATTTCAAATGTTATCCCAAAAGTTCCCCCCTCCCCCCGCCCTGTTCCCCTGCCCACCCACTCCCACTTCTTGGTCCTGGCGTTCCCCTGTATTGGGGTATATAACGATTACAATACCAAGGGGCCTCTCCACCCAATGATGGCCGACTAGGCCATCTTCTGCTACATGTAGAGCTAGAGACACATGTTCTGGGGGTTCTGGTTAGTTCATATTGTTGTTCCTCTTCTAGGGTTGCAGACCCATGGCATATGCCACAGTGCACACTTGAAGTTTAGAGGACAATTTGAAAGTCCTTGTGTGATACGAGTTCCTGGGAGTGAACTCTGGTCATTTGGCTTAGCAGCAAATATACCAGACTTCAAACCCTCACCTTTCCATTGTTCTCTACCACTGGGCTACATTTCCAGCCTTTGAATTTTTTTAATGGTTCTTATTTTATTTTATTTTATTTTATTCACTTTACATACTGCTCACTGCTCTCTTTCCAGTCACCTCTTCCCACAATCCTTCCCGACCAATCCCTCATCCCCTTCTCCTCTGAGTGGGTGGGAACCCCTTAGGTATACCCCAATCCTAGCACATCAAGTCTCTTCAAGGCTAGGTACTTCCTCTAGTACTGAGATCAGGCAAGGCAGCTCAGCTGGAAGAACATATCCAATGTACAGGCAACAGCTTTTGAGATACTCTCCACTTCAGTTGTTTGGGACCCACATGAAGACCAAGCTGTACATCTGCTACATGTGTAGGGGGAGGCCTTGGTCCAGCCCATGTATGCTTTTTGATTGGTGATTCAGTCTCTGAAAACCCCAAGGGTCCAGGTTAGTTGACTCTGTTAGTTTTCCTGTAGAGTTCCTATCCCTTTCAGGGCTTGTAATCCTTCCCTCTATTCTTTCATAAGAGTTTCTAAGCTCCATCCACTGTTTAGTTGTGGGTATCTGTATCTGAGTCAGCTGCTAGGTGGAGCCTCTCAGAGGACTGCCATGCTAGACACCTGTCTACAAGCATAACAGAGTATTATTAATAGTGTCATGGATTGGTTCTTGAGCATGGGATCGGTCTCAAGTTGGGCCAGTTATTGGTAGGCTATCTCCTCATCTCTGTTCTATCCCCCATCCCTGCAGTGTTTGTTAGACAAGATAAATTTGGAGTTGGAAGTTTTGTGGGTGGGTTGGTGTCCTTATTGCTTCATTGGGGTTCCTGCCTGGCTACAGAAGGTGGCCTCTTCAGGCTCTATTTCCCCAATGTTTTGAGTCACAATGGTTACCCCATTGATGCTTGGGCACCTCACTTACCCCAGATCTCTGTCACATCCTGGAGATGTACAACATCTCCCCACCCCCATCAGCTTCAGATCTCCATTCATTTTCATGGCCATCTGGCCATCTCTCCTGTCCATTCCCACACCTGATCCTGAAATCCCAGTCCCCTTCCTATTTCTCTCTACCCCCCATTTCCTCCCCTCCATCTGCCCCTTATGACTATTTTATTCCCCCTCCTAAGTGAGATTCAAGTATCCTCATGTGTGCCTTCCTTCTTGTTTAGCTTCTTTGTAGCCTTTGGGTTTTTTGAGATAGAACTTGCTACACAACCCAGGCTGATCTTGAACCTACTATGTAGCCTATGATGGTTTCAAACTCCAGTCTCCCTCTTCTGTTTCCTAAGTGTGTAGATTACAGGTGCACAGTATGACATTGGGCTTAATCAGTGTTTTTATGCTCACTATTAGGGCAATTCTATAGACAACGATTAATTCACTGTATTAAGTGTACCACCATAACAGAGTAAAAATAAGTTTTACATAAAATGATATTGGGGTCTATGTGATATTTGTATTGGAAATAAATATTCATTGAATTTGATAGCTATCAGCTTGAATAAATGTACGATTATAATTTACAATTTTCTCCCAGAACTTTCTACTTTATTTCCAAATGGTTTCTGCCAGTATTAAGCTGTCATGGAAAGGGGCTATATTGTTGCTAAGGAGACTCCCTTTCAGGTTTCTCTCTTTGGCCCAACAATACCGATATTAGATTAGATTTCATCTCTGTGCTTTAAAAATGCATTAATTGGTATAGTCATAATATGAACTTTATAAGTCTGCTTTGGTTTAGTATGGTCTGTGCAGTTTCAATACTGATTTTGATATTTAACTTCTGATGTAATGGTGTGGGGGATTGAGAGGTTCTTGCATCATGGGGATTCTGTCCATATGAGGAGGGAGGTCCACATGCCTGTATCAGTACATCAGCTCTCCTAAACACATGTGGTCCCTACCTCTCTGTTCTTTGTATGAGCCTGAATGCTCTTCCATTTTTCCACTCTATACCAACCAGCAGCAGATCTTAAGAGCAAGCACATGTGGCTGCCCATTCTTGCATGTCTTGCCTGGAGCACTGTGAGCTAAATAAAACTCTTCTTTAAAAAGCATCTAGTCTGTGATGTTGTTATACATAACCCACAGCAACGAAAACCAGACTGGGATTTCACCGTACCAGTAAACTTCCTGGTTTAAAAACCAGGGAAAAGGAGGAAAACAAGGTACACCACAGGCAATTCACTTAAGTGTGGTCACAGAGAATGTGAGTAACTGAGTCCGGACATGAACACAGCTGCTTGCTCTATAGGATAGAGAGAATCACTATGCTGTGCAATCCCTCTCAGCATGGAGATACCATAAGGGATTGTGCAGATATGTAAGCCCTTTCAAAGCAGTTCTTTGAACTGAAAAGCAAGGCTATTATTATCTTTATTGTAACTGACTCAAATTCATCAAATATAGACAAACTCATTTTATTAGAACTATGGAGATACAGGGCAAAGTGTAGTTTTTTTAAAAAGCAACTATTGGGTTTGGATGTTTTGTGGTTGTTCTTTAATAAAGACACAATTAAGAACAGGGAGGAGGGGAACTACTCAGAGGCTTCAGTTTATTATCAGAGGTCACACATTAGCTGTCATGATAGCTACCTCTCAATATTTTAATGCCAGTGATCACACGTGGCTTTTCTGCCATGGTTGGTAAGAAACCTTTTGCTGTACCCCATATATGACAGGCTGGCTGGATTTGCCCCTAAGATTAACAGGTACCTGTCAAAGGCTTTGCATCCCCAGCCTGGATTGTCAGAATAAGAAGAGGGAATTTCTCTCTTATGAGTCACAGGCAGTGAGTTGCTGGGAAAGTTTCTCTAACAGGGTGAGTTGGCAAAATAGTCCCATTGGGTTTCAAGTTAATTTGACTAATTCTTTCACCACTTGTCAAATGAAACTACTTTTGTTTAGGTAACGAAACAAGCTGTTTCCTCTGCCATTTCTCCAGTGGGTAGTATAGGCACTTCTGGCGAACACACATTACTGCTAACTGTTATGATGTTTGCTGTCAAATTCATTTATTTATACAACTGCTGTAAAGAGCCTGGGGCCCATAAGCAGCCATGAAAGATTTCAGAGTCATGGTGTGGGGTCAGGAGGGGGGGGGGAAGTCTCCGCTGGTTATGAGAAAGGAATTGACACAGGAAATGGTCACATATGGTGCAGATTTATTGTGTCCGGGGCTTCCCATTCAAATCTCATTATAGCCACAGCTCTGAGCAGGCCATGGCAGAGTCCCATTCATTTCAGCTTTGGCACCCAGCAGAATTACTGTGGCTGTTTCAAAACAGGGTCTGGAGAGGTGATGACTTTATCATTTTGAGGAAAGGGTGTGCCAGGAATTGCACTTGTAAAGAACGATGGTGGCTGTCCTTCTCTTTAAGACATGCAATGAACACTGCTTTGTTTAAAGCTGGAAGAAAAGGCGTGCTAATAGGAAGAGTAGATGAGAAGAGGGATGGGATGAGGTGGGAAGTGGGACAAAAGAAATGAATGGAGATTGGACAAAAGTGAAAATTAACCTGGATTTTCAGTGTGGGGCTGTTTACTTCAGTGATGAATAATATATGTTCTACTGGACCTCATGTGCATGTGTGCGAGTATGAGCATGCACACACACACACACACACAAACACACACACACAAAACTCACACTTCTATGGATGTAAAACTTACGTTATGGGGTCAATGTTTAAGCAAGGATATAATATCTTATGTACAAGAGTACATCAGTCCATGAGTTGTGTGCAGCTGTTAATGTCTTTACTTGTGAGAAAAGGGAGTCAGAGGGAGGATGAGAAGCATAGCCACAGCTTCAAAGAGGAGGAGGCAGGATGCAATCAGAGCTGAACCTGATCTCTTGGTGAGCCTGCTTCCTGAGCCTGAAGTTGCCTGGGATGTTTTCAATGTAGTATTCAAATAACAAGTTTTGTAATTGGGACCATGTCCATTGAAGTTTGTAGGTGAAATTTTATTCCTGCCACAAAAGTACTTGTTATTTCAAGTATGATATCGTGGTGAAATATCATGAGAAAATATAACATGAGATAGTTCCTGGGTTTGGTTTGAATGTTCTATCAGTAGAGGTACAGAAAAATATAAAATGGCTGATTCAGAAGAAAGAGACATTTGGTCCATCTGTCACCCCACCTGACACCTCTCCCTCATAATGTCATCCCTTCACCTCTTCTACCTCCTATACTTTTTCCCCCCAATTTTTTATTAGATATTTTCTTAATTTACATTTCAAATGCTATCCTGAAAGATCCCTCTACCCTCCCCCCGCCCTGCTCCCCTACCCACCCACTCCTATTTCTTGGCCCTGGCATTCCCCTGTATTGGGGCATATAAAGTTTGCAATACCAAGAGGCCTCTCTTCCTAATGATGTCTGACTAGGCCATCTTCTGCTACATATGCAGCTAGAGAAACCAGCTCTGGGGGTGCTGGTTAGTTCATATTGTTGTTCCTCTTATAGGGTTGCAGACCCCTTCGGCTCCTGTGGTACTTTCTCTAGCTTCTTCATTGGGAGCTGTGTTCCATCCTATAGATGACTGTGAGCATCCACTAGGCACTGGCATAGCCTCACACAAGACAGCTATATCAGGGTCCCTTCAGCAAACTCTTGCTGTCCTATGCAATAGTGTCTGAGTTTGGTGACTGATTATGGGATGGATCCCCTGGTGGGGTAGTCTCTGGATAATCCATTCGTTTGTCTTAGCTCCAAACTTTGTCTCTGTAACTCCTTTCATGGGTAATTTGTTCTCTATTCTAAGGAGGAATGAAGTATCCACATGCTGGTCTTCCCAAGATAAAATTTGCAAAACACAAGAAAATCTACCTCCTATTCTTATCTTTCTCAAAATAAGACTCTCATTAAAAGAGTATTTTATCTTATGAAATATAAAATATACTCTGACACACCCACCAAAATAACATGACAGAGGCAGGAGATCTGCCAAGCAAGCTTACTTGTGTATTTGTAGGCCTCTTGCGGCTGCCTGTTTCTCCACAATTACTTTGGAAAGGTGTCCTCATAGAAAAGCAGGACAAGCACAGGAATACTGGTGAGAGTGTGAGGAATGCTGTGGTGAGCAGCTCTCCATCCCACATCCCCTTCCACACTCAGAGTGCAGCATTATCTTCACTGAGCACCTTCCGGCTCCTTTAGTTATCATTATCTTAGGGTTGTCTTCACACTTGCATGCCTCATGTACCATAGCCATCCAAAGCCACAGCACTGCAACTGTCACTTATCATTAGAGTAGCATGGCCTCCCTTGCTGAAAATGTCAAAGGTAACTATGTTCCCAATGACACACACTCTCTAGGTAATTGTGGAAGCCAATCTAGAAATGGAGACATGTGCATGTGTACACGCGTGCATGTGCACGCGCGTGTGCGCACACACACACACACACACACACACACACACACACACACACACATATATATATATATATATATATATATATATATATATATATATTTCACATTCTAGGGATAAATACTGAATATGCAGTGACCCCTTTTAATCCAGTGACACAGTTTCTCAAATTTTACAGTGATAAATATTTTGCATGTTAAAATAGCACTATTGCCCTTAGATTACTTATGAAATTATAGTATGCATACATATATGAATAAATATATGTGTTCCCTTTATGATAATTATGACTTATTATGGTCAGACAGCAGACCTTACAAACTCCAAGTTCTAGACTTTATATCAGCATAGTCATATTTTGTTTAGATATTGAATATACTACATATAAGAATACTCTCAACTTGTCTTAACAAATAATTCCAACACATATGCTTATTGCTTTTGAAGTTTAAAAAAGTAATTGTATTTAGCATTTCTCCAGTTTGAAGTCGAAAGCCCTTCTGTTCTTTGTATTTGAAATAAGCAAAACACATTTTCTCTAACAAACCTGCAAATATCTCTATTTCTTTCTTTGAGTGTTAAGAAACAGAGCTTTGAGATTTTGGGGTGTCACTCCTGATTGCCTGAGGATTTAGAATGACATATATATATATGGAGAGACACTCAACCTGTTGTTGCTGATTTGATCTTTGCCCATTCATATTTATTAAATCAGAAATAATGAGGTGTAGATATTGTTTGACAGATACAAATTGGAAATTACTTATTTTCATTTCTTGAAAACAAGTGTGTGATTATATATTTTGGTGATGTCCAAATCTCCCAGAGTTTATGATACTTGGTGAAATATATCAAAGATGGCTAGAAAATATTGTTGAGGGAAATGGTGGCATTAACCTTGAGGAGAAAAATCATTAATGTTGATGTATTTCATTCTATTTTAACCATATAAATTTTTCTCTTTTGCTGAAATGGGAAGATGGAAGGGTTCTATGTGCCTTTGAGTCAAAGCATTTATTTTAGAAATACTTTTTAACTTTCTTTCTGATCCATTTTTCTAAATAAAAGATAGAAGTTATTTCTCTTCTTTTGTTGTTGTTTTCTGTTAATTTTTTTTTTCTGTAGCAAAGATGACCCCTTTGGCATATTTTCTTTTCAAATGTGAAATGAGGTGGAAAATCCTCATTTCACGACAGGAAGGACAAATATTGACACAAAGTTAATATTTGTTAGAACCCTGGAAGCAACCCGTGTACAAATACACACACACACACACACACACACACACACACACACACACACACATACACACACACACACACACACACACACACACACACACACACACACACACACACACACAGAGTTCTTT
>LR753519.1:160597-196188 GCA_902729485.2 Mus minutoides | reverse complement strand
AAGGAAGAAGGAGCTAGAGAAAGTACCCAAGGAGCTGAAGGGGTCTTCAACCCTATAGGTGGAAGAATAACATGAACTAACTAGTACCCCTGAGCTCATGTCTCTAGCTGCATATATAGAAGAGGGTGGCCTAGTTGGCCATCAGTGGGAAGAGAGGCCCCTTGGTTATGCAGACTTTATATGCTCCAATACAGGGGAATGCTGGGGCCAAGGGGTGGGAGTGGGTGGGTAGGGGAGCAGGGCCGGGAGGGGGGAGGATACAGGGAACTTTCTGGATAACATTTGAAATGTAAATGAAGAAAATATCTAATAAAAGTTGAAAAAAAAACTAATCTTAAAAAGACTTAATAATTAAAATAGTTATAGCTTTTTAGTATATAGGCACAATCTGCATGCCTTCATAATTTACTTGTTTTTCATTAGGATATCTCTTGGATTTTACTACACAAACTTCATTAAACATACTTATTTTTTTCAGTGTCGAATAAGGAAATCAATGAAAAAAAAAGAATTGCATCAAAATAAATAATATTCCTAATTTAGAGTTAACAATTTTGAGCCAAGTTCTTTTGAATGGTTCACTCAGGTAAGCACTGAGATACAAATAAACTGCTTACTCTTCTGCCTGACACCATTTTCTCAGTCTTTTTTTTTTTTTTTTTTTTGGTTTTTCGAGACAGGGTTTCTCTGTATAGCCCTGACTGGCTGTCCTGGTACTCACTCTGTAGACCAGGCTGGCCTCGAACTCAGAAATCTGCCTGCCTCTGCCTCCCAAGTGCTGGGATTAAAGGTGTGCGCCACCATGCCCGGACCATTTTCTCAGTATTAGCATTGGCACCTAACCTGTTCCCCTAGGCCCATCCCCACTCCATCCTCACAGGGGACTCTAGAGCCTCAGAGCTCCTGGAAGAGAAGAAGGCCTTCAATCTTCTCTGACCTCTGCCATGTACCTCATTTCTCCTCCAGCTTTAGAGACTGAGTCTTTAAAATTTCTACTCCCATTTCATCGACAGGGATATGGTATTGGTTCTTAAACTTTCAAGAAATTTACTCTAAGTAATCGACTTCATCCAACTCTATTTTAATCCTTTATATGATTTCTTTATTTATCTTGGGTCTCAACACAGTAATGTTTCTCTTTCACTTGGCCTGTTGTGAGAAGCTGTAGATAATCCAACATCATGAATTGGCTTTTTCTTTCTATCGTTTCACCGTGAGTTAAAGACAAAACATACACACACACATACACACACACACACACACACAAACCTCAAAGCTCTGGCTGCATTGGGAAGTAGGTGTTATTTTTCATCGCACACAATCATTTTGTGTGTGCGTGCGCATGTGTGTATATGTGTGTGTGAGAGAGAGAGAAAGAGAGAGAGAGAGAGAGAGAGAGAGAGAGAAGTATATTGTCAATACTCAGAATTTTCATTATTTGTGGATTTTTTATATTATTAGAGATTACTATACAGGCCTGATGATGTTGCTTCTTTTCTGTGTTAGCACCTCTTAGAAGAGGAAAATTTTCTAATTACCCAAAATAAGGTGTCCATAATATAATGGCTCTGTCCAATGGGTAAAGGCTAGTCCTGTGCAACTTTATGTCTTTTGTGGAAAGACTGACAAAGTAAAATCCCAGTCATTACCACAAGGAAATTTCAACTTTGACTACTTAGAGTTTATTTATTTATTTATTTTTTTGAGACAGGGTTTCTGTCTGAGCCCAATCTCTGACCAGCAGAGAGTGGGAATAAACGACATTAACTTCAAAAAGCGGTTCAGAGCAGCTGCTGCCGCTTCTCTTTATTATGAAGGTTTCTTGCAGCTTCCCCAGCTTCTCAGTCAGTTCTCAGTCAGTCTTCAGTCTCACCATCATCAATCATATCTCTCTCTCTCTCATTCTCTCACTTTGGGACTGTTCACACTTATCTCTTCCATTCATTCACGTCACCTCACAACACGCAATCATAGCTGCACACATCCAAGGCAGCGTGCAGGATTGGCTGATAGAACAATCTCTGCAGATGTTGCACTAACCTCTCAAACGAGGTACACATGTGCATGATTGAGACTGAGGTAAACAATCGAGGTTACGGGGCTTTAGCACAGAGCCAGGGCGCCATCTTTGGCCCATGCAGCCACGCCCGCTCACCACAGGTTTCTCTGTGTAACCCTGGCTGTCCTGAAACTCACTCTGTAGACCAGGTTGGCCATGAACTGGGAAATCTACCTGCCTCTACCTCCCAAGTGCTGGGATTAAAGGCATGCACCACCACTGCCCAGCGAAGAATTTCATATTACAGAAATGCTATATTTTATAAGCTTTTGAAGCCTTAAAATAATGTGTTTGTCATGGTAAATCTTGAAAATGAAAAAGCATTTTTAAGCAAAAGGATATGTCTGTAGTAAAATTGCTTGAGTGGATGTATGCATGTTTATGTGTGCATACAGATTTATGTGTATATAGGAGTACATATGTGTGTGTGTGTGTGTGTGTGTGTGTGTGTGAGAGAGAGAGAGAGAGAACTTTATTGAGACACATTTGTATATCCATGTAGGGGTACATTATGGTAATTCAGTACATGTTTACAATGTATAATAATTAAATTCAGACATTATATATTTCTGCCTATTCAAAGATTAATCATTTTATGTGTGGGAAATTTTGTATTCATCTAGTCATTTTGAAACATATCATGGATTGCTTTAATGAGTACTTACTCTACTGTGTCAAAAGGACTAGAAGTATTTACTACATTTTGTTTTAAAACTACCTTTTATTCCTCAGATAAAATTATGAAATATAAAAATTGGATAAAGAGAATTCTTAATTCAAAATAGACTGAGTGGAATCTGAATCAGACAGATATAGACATCACAGTGAAACAGTGGACAAACTTGGGGACTCTTATGGAAGAATAGGAGGAAGGATTGCAGACCCTTAAGGGATAGTAACTCCACAGGAAGACAAACAGAGTCAAGTAAGCTGGACCCTTGGGGTTCTCAGAGTCTGACCCATCCATCAAAGAGCATGCACAGGCTGGACGTTGGCCTCCCCACTCACATGTAGCAGATGTGCTGCTTGTCGTTCACTTGCGTCCTGGACAAGTGGAGCAGGGCCTGTCCCAAATGCTGTTGTCTGCAATATTGTCCAAATATTATCTTTGAGAATTCTGTGAAAACATGGAATGCCCTGATTGTGTTGTTAAGATCCATCTTCTTTAGCCAGAGTGCAGAAACTACAGTGTCAGTGTGTGTCTGAAAGTCCCCTGTCTTGTCCTCTCCATGCTATATAGAGCTGCAGTGTGGTAATAGGAGAAAGTCTGGTTTTTGAAGTAAAGGCCCTAAGACCATTTTTTTTCTGAGTTTTGAAATCTGCTCATGTAGAACAGTGCTGTCCCCTAAAATGTCCTTAGATAATATGATAGGGAAATCTTTGGTATTAGTATTTGGGGATCCTGACGTAGAACCTCTAAGACCTTTGTAAAGTCCTAAGTGATAAGAATGTCTGACACTGAGTCCTCCAGGAGTTCTCAGACAGGAGAATGCACTGTGTGCCAAAGATGGGGTTTGTCAGCCGGGTGTGGTGGCACACACCTTTAATCCCAGCACTCAGGAGGCAGAGGCAGGCAGATTTCTGAGTTCGAGGCCAGCCTGGTCTACAAAGTGAGTTCCGGGACAGCCAGGGCTACACAGAGAAACCCTGTCTCAAAAAACAAACAAACAAAAAAAAAAAAATGTGTCTTGCCTTCCCCCCTTCCCCCTTCCCCCTGCCCCCTCCCCCTCCCTCCTCCCCTCCCCCTCCCCTTCCCCCCTTCCCCCTTCCTGTTTTAGTCAGGGTTTCTATTCCTGCACAAACATCACAAACATCATGACCAAGAAGCAAATTGGGGAGGAAAGGGTTTATTCAGCTTACACTCCCATACTGCTGTTGATCACCAAGGAAGTCAGGACTGGAACTCAAACATGTCAGGAAGCTCAAGCAGGTCAGGAAGCAGGAGCTGATGCAGAGGCCATGGAGGGATGTTCTTTACTGGCTTGCTTCCTCTGGCTTGCTCAGCCTGCTGTCTTATAGAAACCAAGACTGCAAGCCCAGAAATGGTCCCACCCACAAGAGGACCTCCCCCCTTGATCACTAATTGACAAAAGACCCCACAGCTGGATCTCATGGAGGCCCTTCCCTAACTGAAGCTCCTTTCTCTGTGATAACTCCAACCTGTTTCAAGTTGACACAAATCTAGCCAGTTCCCTCCCTCTGTCCCTCTGTCCCTCCGTCCCTTCATCAGTCCCTCTGTCCGTCCCTCCCTCCCTCCCTCCGCCTCTCCTTCCTTCCTTCCTTCCTTCCTTCCTTCCTTCCTTCCTTCCTTCCTTCCTTCCTTCCTCTCTCCTTTTCTTCCTTCTCCCCTCCATTCCCCCTCCCTTTGTCACCCTCTCCTTACTTTTCTTCCTTCTTTCCCTCTATTACTTTTTCAGACTAGTATACACAGAAACAGAGTCACTATGGAATTGCATGCATATTTGTTCTTATTGATGTTTTCTTCCCATTCCCCTACCCTGTGTTCCCCTGCTGGTTGTACATAGTCCCCCCTCTCCTTTCATGTCCCTTGTATTAGCTGTGCTCTTTTACCCCAACAAAACTCTCCCTCAAGATATGGTTTTTCTCTCCTAAACTTCCATGTTCAGTTTCCTTACCACCACACCTCACACATATATAAAATTAAAAGCTGGGAATGCACATAGGACAGAAAACATTTGGTGTTTGTCTCTGGGGGCTGGGAATAATTTGTTTACAAGAGTAATTTCTTCTACTCCTATCAATTTTCCCACTGCAGGCTTAGCTTTTTCACACCAACTTTGCTTATGGTTTTCATATGCAACTTTCCTTCTAACCCATCAACCAAAGGTAAAGTAGAGAGAATGTTAATAAGAAAAGGTGTGTGTGTGTGTGTGTGTGTGTGTGTGTGTGTGTGTGTGTGTACCTACTTAGAGTAGTTCCTTGAGGTGATTCCACTCTTTCTAGTAAAGATACCAGCAATGCAGTCCAGTCCAATCGCAAACACCAATCACTGCTGTGCCACAATCTAACAGAAACAGCAAAGACCTGCCAAATTGGCACCAGTCAGCAGAATCGGCCAGAATCAGCCAGAATCAGCTGGAATACCGTGAAAAGTTCTTTAGTGAATTTCTCTCTCTGAAGTGAAAATCAGTGAAGTTTAGCAAAGTGTTGCATGGTATGAGGATGCAGGAGCATGCTCAGTGAAGACCAGAGATGCATTCAGTGTAGCACTGCCAAAGTGCCTCTCATGGTCTGTGCTGCTCTACTTATGCAACCTTTCAGTGTCTGCTTCCAGCAAAACATCATGCACCCACCGCAAGACAGCTTCCAGAAAAACATTACATGACACAACTGAGTTTTTAATAGAACCAAAAACTTCTACTTCATCCCACAAGTACCATTATTTCATTTTCTATACATCTAAATGAAACTTTGGACGTTTTTTTTTTTGTTTGTTTGTTTGTTTTTTGTTTGTTTGTTTTTTGTTTTTTTCTGAGACAGGGTTTCTCTGTGTAGCCCTGGCTGTCCTGGAACTCACTTTGTAGACCAGGCTGGCTCGAACTCAGAAATCCCCCTGCTTCTACCTCCGGAGTGCTGGGATTAAAGATGTGCGCCACCAAGCCCGGCTGAAGCTGTGGAGTTTTAGTTAACCATTTATAACTTGAAAGATGTCTAGGCTGATTCCTTTACCTTATCTACTGTAAACAGAGATGTATCAATCCTAAGACTTAGTGTAGTTACAATGGTACAGTTGGGCCATAGGGTAGTTTTATTTTTAAATTTTTTTAAAAAAGAATCTTTTATAATGATTTCCATAAGGCCTCAAAAATTTTCAATACCATCTGTAGTACATAGTGTTCCTGCCTACCCACATTCTCCTATTATCTCTCTTTTTTATTTAAATTTATTTTTCTTATTCACTTTATATCCCGCTCATTGCCACTTTACAATCCTTCTCTCTTCTCCTCTGCGCAGGTGGGTACCCTCTTGGTATCCCCCTACCCTGGCACTTCATGTCTCAGCAAGGTTAGGCACTTCTCTCCCACTGAAGCCAGATAAGGCAGCCCAACTAGTGGAACTTATCCCACATACAGGCAACAGCTTTTGGGACAGCCCTCATTTCAGTTGTTTGGGACCCACATGAAGACCAAGCCTGCTGGCCTAGGTCCAGCCCATGCATGTGTTTTAGTTGGTGGTTTAGACTCTGAAAGCACCAAGGGTCCAGGTTAGTTGACTCTGTTGCTATTCCTATGGCGTTCTGATCCCCTTCATCCCCTTTGGGATCCACAATCCTTCCTTCTATTCTTCCATAAGAGTCTGCAGGCTCTAACCACTGTATGGCTGTGGGTGTCTATATATACTAGATTCAGCTTTTGATTGACGCCTCTCAGAGGACAACATGCTTCTGTCTGCAAACATAACAGAGTATCAATAATTGTATTAGGAAATGGTGTTTGCCTATGGGATAGGTGTCAAGTTGGGCCAGTTATTTCCAATTTTCTCATCTCTGCTCCATCCCCCATGCCTGCATTTCTTGTACATAGGATAAATTTTGAGTTGAAAGTTTTCTGGTTGGGTTGGTATCTTTATTGCTGGGGATCCTGCCTGGCTACAGCAGGTGGCCTCTTCAGGTTCCATATCCCAATGTTGTGAGTCACAGTTAAGGTCACTTTATTGACTCTTGGGTGCCTCCCTTATCCCAGGTCTCTGCCTTAGTTTGGAGATGCTCCCCACCTCCTCACCCCTGTCAGTTGCAGATTTCCATTCATTTATTGAACATCTGTTTGTTCTTTTAGTGGTAGCCACTCTAAGATGGGATGGAATCTTTAATCAGTTTTGGTTGCCATTTCTCCAATACTCTTGTGTTTCTACTAGTTACAGGATATACACATATATCTATGTATATTCTGTTTTTATGCTAATTTTTAAAAGTGCATGCTATGCTGGAATAAGGTGATAAGAAGGGCAACCCCATAGGAAGACCAAAAGTCTTAACAAACCTGGATTCCTGAGATCCCTCAGACACTGAGCCACCAACTAGACAGCATACACTAGCTGGTCTGAGGCCTCTGACACATATACACCAGAGGACTGCCTGGTCTGGCCCCAATAGGAGAAGATACACCTAACCCTTAAGAGACTTGAAGCCCCAGGGAATGGCGAGGCCTGTTGGGTTGTGGGGGTGTGGGGGTATATGGGGACATCCTCTTGGAGACAAGGGAGCAGGAATGGGATGAGAAACTCTTGGAGAGCAGAACAGGAGGGGAATAATGACTGGACTGTATAAAAAGATTAAAGATTAAAAAAAGACATGTCATGTACATGTATTGTTAGACTATGTCAAATGGGTGTTTTTTTTTTTGTGTGTGTGTCTTCTTGGGATTTTTAAAATCTTTTTTTAATGAGATATTTTCTTTATTTACATTTCAAATGCTATCCCGAAAGTACCCTATACCCTCACCCTACCCTACTCCCCTATCCACCCACTCCCACTCCTTGGCCCTCAAGACCAAGGGGCCTCTCTTCCCAATGATGGCCAACTAGGCCATCTTCTGCTACATATGCAGCTAGAGACACAAGCTCTGGGGGTACTGATTAGTTAATATTGTTGTTCCACCTATAGGGTTGTGGACCCCTTCAGCTCCTTCGGTGCTTTCTCTGGCTCCTCCATTGGGGGCCCTGTGTTCCATCCTATAGATGACTGTGAGCATCCACTTCTGTATTTGCCAAGCACTGGCATAGCCTCTCTCAAGATATCAGGGTCCTTTCAGCAAAATCTTGCTGGCATATGCAATAGTGTCTGGGTTTGGTAGCTGATTATGGGATGGAGACCCATGTGGGGTAGTCTTTGGATGGTCCATCCTTTCTTCTTAGCTCCAAACTTTACCTCTGTGACTCCTTCCATGGTTGTTTTGTTCCCTATGCTAAGGAGGAATGAAGTATTTTTAATGCATATATCTTTTCATACTTTTCTCAAGATTGCTTTGTGTTCCCAATATCTAATATATATATATATATATATATATATATATATATATATATATATATATATATATTTAAATATCTAATATATTTAAATGGTCAATAAATATCTCGTAGCATAACACATGGTGGTGAGAATAGTGGATTAAAAATCCTCATTAGTTGTAGCTTAAATGTTACTCATTTGTTTCCTTTGTTTCACAGGTATATTCAGAGAAGAACAGAAATGCACATTCCAAGAGATGATCCAGGGCTTCTTCTGTAAGCAGACTGAGCATGCAGTCCTAATTCTCGATAGTGTTGATGCAACTTGGACAATCCCCAAATCACACCCACTTGTATCTGTTACTAATGGCTTTGTGGACACATTTAGCATTGTGAAGGACAGTGATTTATGCTCTCCCACAAGCTCTCGGTCTACTTTTTATTCCATCTTGCCCACCAGACAAATGACCAAAGTATGCTTTCCAGAGCAAACTCCTCCATTCCTGCGTTTTCTTCTGTTGGGAAACCTAAGAGCCTTCAAGCTCATCTTGGCTGTTTTCTACAATGAGATTCAGAGCCCTCATGTTTTCTTAGACAAGAGCTTTATTCCACCTACTCCATTAGAGTCAGCATTTTCATTGTTGGCTGAGCCTGCTGGTGCCAACTATTTCGACATCATGAATAACCTCTTATATGTTGTCCTGCAAGGAGAGGAGCCTGTTGAAATACATTCAAGTGTTTCCATTCATTTGGCTTTGACTGTGACATTTTCAGTCCTAGAAAAGGGTTGGGAGAGAGCAATGCTTGAAAGCCTAACTGACTTCTTCCAGATTGACCCAAACCAAATCAGACTCACTCTTGAGATGCCTGGCAACAAAGAGACCTTAGAGGCCATTGCAAACAGTGAAGGAAAACGAAAGAGGAATTGCCCATCTATAGCTTGTGGTGGCACTTCTATCAGATATGGTCAACGAAGACCTCTCATGGCAGAAGTGACATCACTTAAGATCACACCAGCAACAACTCTGGAAACTTTCTCAAAGGTGATTGTCATTGAAATTGGTGATCTGGCAAACCTAAGGAAGAGTGAACCCATTCAGTCCTTACCAAGTAACAGATTACAGAGACTGGTGAGCCAGGCTATCACTGCTCAACAGACTGGAGCTCTAGAAAATGTCCTAGGGATGACTGTTGGGGCCCTACTAGTGACGCAATCCAAGGGAGTCACAGGATATAGGTAAGCACTAATTATCAAAACACCTGGATGAAGTGTGGTTTCTTGAGTCTGTGTTGACATCTATTAAAATTTGCTTATTCTTTCCAATTAACTGCAAAGGTTTCACTAGAATTAAAAAATTTAAAAAGCCAAAGTCATATACCTAATTGGAAGCATATTTAACCAATTCATTTATGGATACTTTAAAAAATAGAATTATATCACTTTCCATCCTTTCAGCAGTTCCCAAGAACTTTTCCTCCTACCACCTCCCATTCTTCCCTCTCAAACTGATAGATTTTTTTTGATTTTTTATTGTTTTACACACACATTCACACACACACACACTTGTGTCCATAAATGTATAAATACAATATGCTGAGTCTACTTATATGCTGAGTCTATTTTTTTGTTGATGGTATGTGTATGGTTTCAGGGGTTGACCATATATATTTGGTAACCAATAAGAAGGCCTATTCCTGGGAAAGGGCAATTAACTTTTTATATGGAATAACAATCCATATGGAAGTTTAGTTAATATTTTTGTGTTACATTTTGCACTTTAACACTGAGAACACATAAGTATTCCTTTTGTTGATAGATGCCAAGATGATAGCATAATTATCTTTAGTTGTTTCTAATATAGAATTGAGTATATATTTTTTTGCTAAGCATAGATTTTTAATGAAATAGTGATAATATTATTTTTAAAACTTGTGTGTTGCTTTATGTATGTATGGGTACCACATGCATATCTGGTGCTTGTGGAATTCAAAATGGGGAACAGATCCTCTGGAACTAGTATTTCACATGGTTGAGTCACCAGACAGGTGCTAGAAACCAAATCTGGGTCCTCTTCAAGAGAAACAAGTTCTCTTAACCCCTGAGCTACCTTTCACGCTTTCTAGTGTTATTATTATGTTTTCTATGGTAACATGTGTGTCAGTGGCACTGATGCATTTTGCTTTTGCTTTCTTTTCCTAGTATAATTTTATCTAGGCTTCCCTGAATTCTTATAAATTTATATGTATATTTAAAGATCAAAGCTTTAGCCTGTTCTGTTACTTTGCTCACATTCCAAAATATTGAACATTGTAGAGAGAGTATCTTATGTATTATACATATACATCACAATAGGTCAATTAAAAAGCCTATGACCTATGGCTTAGGCAGGGAATAGGAGGTGGAACATTTTGGAGGAAGAAAGGGTTATGGGATGGAGGCAGGTATCAGAAGGGTTGCCTGGGAAGATGTGACAAAACAGAAGCATGGGACCTGAACCTAGGAAACCAGCCATGTGGCAAAATGCAGATTAAAAAATAGGTTATTTTAGTTATGATTATAGTCAGATATGTGTCTAAATATGTGGCCAAAATATTTGTACATGTATTTTGAGTCTATGTCTTATTTCTGGAAGCATGGAGCTGGGAGGAAGAACCCATCCAAACTTTTACAGAACATTGCAGTATGTGTTCTTCTATTAGCAAGAGCCAATAATGAGCAGAAGTAATCAAGAGCCATTGGGGAAATCCTACAGAGTAGACTGGGAACATGTAGGGAATGTAACAGGTACTTGTAGTGCAAATTGTCTAATCATGAAGACAAGAGATACGCCCATCACCAAGATCACCTCCATCACTGATCATTACATGCCCTCTTCACTTCTGACTCAGATGTGTCTAATATAAGAATGATAAAAAACTAGAAGCATAAATAATATAGCATTGATTTTCTGTTTGAATTTGTTATATCCTCCATTGCTTTATTTCTCTGTTATCTTAAGAGATATTTTTCCAGATGTAAAGCAACAAATCATGTGAAGATAAAGAAAAGGCTGCCTATAAAGCATACTGGACAAAAATCTCTGCCGTGCGAGAAACAGCATGCCCCCCACAGAATTGACAAACATTTAGCTAGATTGCCTATGCCCCTGAACATTGCACTGTACGCTTAACAGCCTTGGAGGCATACACAGGCCCCAAGGCCAGCTCCATGTTTTTCAGCTCTGACCAGTATCAGCTAGGACCTCTGCTGAACTCCTTGGAGAGCCATCAGCAAACTAATGAATTGACCTTGATGCAGCAGAGATGAGTCTAAGGATGAAGCCTTTTGGGGGAGCACTAATGAAGTCTCCAGAAGGTCGCTTTTGTTATATAGGGGTTACAGAATGAGGCCATGTTGGAAACTTATATTTCCAGAAAACCACTACTTATTTTCATGAAGCTAGCAGTTTGGAAAGTGGGGAGAAATGAAGCTGCTACCTACTTTTTAGATATATAGTTAATTTGTCCATTTATGCTTTATTCTCCCTCCAGGAATTCAGGATTCAAGTTTCTTCTGCCCACTTAGATCAGTTGCATGAACTTGTTCTCCAGTTTGTCCAACTTCTGATAACACATGCAGTTAGCTATTTGTCCATCTTCTTCATTCTTGTATTTATTTGCTATTTTTTTTTACCAAGTTTTATGCTTCATGTTGTTTTAGTGGAGTTTTTAGTGGAAAGAGATGAATACATATTCTATATGTCTCTCTTCAAGCTAGAGGACCACCACCAGGATGGGATTTACTTTGTATTCAGGAATCTTGACAGAATAGTTATTAATGCCTGCTTTCCTTTTACTAGAAGCTTGGCCTTCATTTAGTCTTGTATGTCTTTCATATCTTCCTCATTTTTTCTCTTCTGTCTCCTGCCTCAGACTCCTATGTATCTGTGTCTCTGGAGGCCAGAAACTTGAGTTTGATATATTCTTAAATTGCTGACTACTTTATATCTTGATCCAGGGTATATGTATTCTGGTACACACACACACACACACACACACACACACACACACACACACACTCAAATATAATAGACATATAAAATATTCCAGCTATCTCACTTACAGAAGCTTGGCTATTAAAACCAAAGATGTCTGTTGTTGGCAGCATTTCTGGGTCCTCCAATGATGCACCTCTATAAGCTACTGATACTATGAATGATGAACTTTTATGGTTTTGCTGTATTCTGTGGTGCATTTTGACTATAAGAGAATATGCAGAATTATAGTTGGTTCAGTCAAACACATGAGTCTCAGAAAGAGCAGAATTTTTCCTACCATGGGAAGAAAACCAAACAGAGAAAGCAGAGAGCAATTTAAGGTGTGAGAAGGACTTGATTCCTCATGATTAAGGGCAGTAAAGAGCCCATAGAAATGATGTAACAGAACTGTGGAGATGACTTAGTGAAGTGAGTAAAGTAATTGCTCTGTAAGCATGAAGACCAGAGTTCAGTACTGTAACACCCATGGAAATGCTAGGTTGCCATGGTGCCTGCCTATAATCTCAGTGCTCATGAGATAGAGGTATGAGATCCTTAGGGCAAGCTGGCTATCTAGACTAGTCAACATAGCTAAATGAGTTCAAGTGAGATACCCTGCATGAATAAATGAAAAAGTGTGCCATCTAGGAAGACATTCAATTCAGTCTCTGAGCTCCATTTGCACATGTACATAGGACTTGGTAAGTACACATGCATTTATACAACTAGAAACACACATTAACAAATATACACAGGAAAAAAAGAATACAGGAAAGAAGGAAGGAAGGAAGGAAGGAAGGAAGGAAGGAAGGAAGGAAGGAAGGAAGGAAGGGAATTGTAGATAGATAGTATGAATGCAAAATGGGAATTGCATGGCAGCCTAGGAGTTCTCAAGAAAACCCTTCAATCTGAGTGGCTTTATAACTAGACTCACTCAGAATACATCTCCATGAACACTGAAACAGCCCTCCATGTCTGTCTTAGACTCCTGACCTTCCTGGAGAAAATACATGTGCACACACATGTGTGTTCATTCCTAACATAGTACTACCATTTGAAAACATTTTATTTTTAAATCTGTGTCTGTTTCTTTGTGTAGTATGTACATGTGCATGTGGATTCTTACAGTCCAAAAAAGAGCATCAGATTCCCTGGAGCAGAACTCATAGGCAGTTCTGAGTGGCTCTACAAGGGTGTGGGGAACTGAGTTGTCTCTGCTAGCATGGTACATATTCTTTAAATGCTGAGCCATCTCTTCAACCCCCATTTTAGGACCTTATAAATTCATGTATTTATGTCAACTTAACACAAACTAGAATCATGAAAGAACATTTAAGTATAGTACAAATGCATAAATTGGTTAAGTTGGGTGAATAGCAAACTGCTGTATACCTCCTATGTACTCCTTTTTAGGAAAATGAGATGTTGCTCCTCTAGCAAACCTTCTATGCAACTAATATTTGGGTTTCATTTAGTAGCACTTAAAAAGTATTCAAAGTTTACTACCACTATAAATCAATTGGTAGAGTGCATACTTATTGGGCCTTAACCCTCGGGTGCGATGTCCATTTCCATGTGAAGGTGTGATAGCGCACATTTACAGCACCAGCACTTGTGTGGAGGAGGTTGAAGAGCAGAAGTTCATGGTTGTACTTGTATAATAATGCATTTGAGCTTATCCTGGGCTAAAAGGAAAATAAATAAATCATTTCAGTGAAAGTTAAATACCTAGCCTTATCAAATGGGAAATATCAGAGCATTCGCAGCTCATTCACAATTCACAGTCCCTGTTACTAATGATTCTTCTGGGTCATCAGAAGAATTGTCGTTTATTTCAGACCCCTATGTCTTCAATAATGGCTTCAGGCTTTATTGTCCTTAGACCAAATGCTCTGAGACAAAAGCATTTTTGATTGTTGTTCTGAAAATAATTTTTTTCTTGCTTTTCCTTATGAAAAAGTTGTTATCTATAGTTATCTATAATCTGTTACTAATGCTGACATCTGTAAACCTATCAGATCTCTGTCCTCAGGCACATTAGTTTCCAGTTCCAAAAATTCGTCCAAACTACTTTGAAAATACAGTAAAACATATATGAACATATAGTAGGTATTTTGATAAATAAGAAACGTCATGAAAACTCATATTTCAACAAATTTTTATTCCCAAACATTATTGGAATCTCTATCATGTCTAACATATTGTACAAATTTAAATATTACTGTATCTATGCATGCATATTAAGATATTTTATTATATCACTACTCTGAAAATATAGATTATTAAACTATTTTCTCAATTACTTAATGAAGATATGTTACATTATACTTCACATACATGTACATATAATCAATACTACATGGATTTAGCATTTAATAGGGTACATGTATATACATGTGCATGTGTGTATATGTGCATGTGAGTATATATGTGTACATGTGTGTGTAATCCTGGAGGAAGTAGGGGAGAATGGGAAGAGTTAGAGGGGAGAAAGAACTGGAAATGATATAAATGCAGTGTATTTATATAAAAAGCTTTCAAACTTTAAACAAAAAGTTGATATAGCAAAAAAGGAATTAATTAACCAATTAAACATGAAGTAGCCCAGTGGTGTTATTTTTCTAATAAAATAAGTATGCTTTCATCTGTATAATGTTTACTCAGTAGTCGCAGTTTAAGTTTAGTTTTATATTCCCGAGATAACCTAATCAGATTTTATTCATAACAAGGCATCATTCAGCATCTTTCATAGACTGTGACTTGTTATCAAAAGCTTTCCTAGCTCTATGAATACAATACCTAACAAACAACTCAAGGGTGGAAGACTTGTTTTGTCTTAAGGTCTAAGAATCATCAGTACACAAGTGGGGAGAGCAAAGTGGAGCGTGGAACAGGTCACATGACATAAGCCAGAACACAGAGAAACAAATGCTAGAGCTCTGAATGCTGTCTGCTCTTCCCATTTTATTATGTCCAGGCCCCCCAAATGATAGGTAGCCCAACTTATAATCACCATATTCAGGCTGAGTAGTTCTTCCTGAGTTAACCTTCTCTGGAAGATCCTCAAAGGTACACTGAGAAATATGTCTCACCACCTCCTATGTATTTGTAAGTCCAGTCGAATTCACAGTGCAAATCAACTATCTTAATAGCTATTTAGCTTTTCTAGTCTGATAGTCCTATGTAACTGTCTGCAGGAGGCCTGAAGAGAGATCTGCTGAAGGCAAGAAGGCAGTTTAATTCAGTAAGACCAAGCAGCTAGTATTGGTTCAAAGATCTGGAGTCTGACCCTGAGTAGTTTATTTTAGGCATATTTAAACATAGCACAATTTGCTGAAAACTTAGTATGATGATTAACTCAATCTCACATGCACGATGAAGGATGCATAACAAAGGGACAAAGAAAGCTAAACACAGATAGGATACGGCTACACAGATAGGATACGGCTACACAGATAGGATACGGCTACATACAGACTCTGTTAGGTCCAGAAAGACAGGTTCCACAGATGGACCAACGAAACCAATTGTGCTAAGGTCTGCAGGAGGATGCAGTATTGGAAAAGCCTCGCCATACAGATAGAGCATAGGTCACAGGATTAGTAAACACATTTCTTCCCAACCTTCTGGGCGGAGAGCAAGTACAAGATCCCTTCCAATGAGGGAACAACTGTGTGTGCTTAATACTCCACGTTCCCCTTATGCTTATTTGTGAGCACACACAGAGACCTACATGCCCCAATCCTTATTATTTTGTATTAATCTCTTCTATTAGAAAGGTCCTGAGTGATTTCTACCAAGACATTTACTGCTACAGTACCTCCACATAAATAGAAAACTTTGAATACTTGTATAGATCTTAATAGCTATTTTCCATTTTTCTAGGCAACTTTAATCCATAATTTTATTCAGGCTAGATTTTTCATAAAATAATATTTTAGATAACTTACCAATTACAGTATTTAAGGTTTGTTTCCTAAATGTTTGCATCTCATTGAAACCTTCGAAAGGTGTACCATATTTATACTTGGCATACTGCTTTTTGAAACGGATACTTTCAGGCCACTCCAAGAGTTTAGCCATAAATGGATGAACCCAGAAGTACACTTGCTGTGGACAGTGTACTCAGAGTTGAAATTGATCAGGCTAATATGTGTAGTAATACCCTGAGAGGATTGATGGCCTATGTGCAAGGAAAGTACATGACAGGTACTGAGACGGTGAAGTGTTATAGCGAGATAGAATAGAGACTTGTAATGTGTCAGGCTTGAAATGACAGAACCATAGTATCAGTAGGAAAATGTCAGATCATAAGACATTTCCTCCCAACTGGGGAGGGCAGTTGCCAAGGGAGCCAGCCTGGGTTTCATAGGAATCATGAGGATCACTAAATGTGAATAAAATGGTTGTATCAATTCAGCAGGATAGCTAGGAAAGTTATTCTTGTCTTCCAGAGGTACAGAAGAGTCTTCCCCTGGGGCAGAGTCACCGTGTTTTATTTATCTTTCCATATCTCACATTGCCTCAAGCAATTTTTGTACAAATTAGGAGGTCTAACGTTGATAGTCAAATGGAATTGACTGGAAAGCTTTTTCTTCTAGGGCACAGAAACTCCCCATTCCCCTCTCACAAGTCCTCTCCATAGCAGATATACACTATATCATTTGTCTAATATGTTGGAAAAAGGTGCTCAGGATACATTGGACATTAAATAAAAACAGGAAGATTACTTTTGTTACTTTGGTTTGTTTAGTTGATTGCTTTTTATTTCGGTTGGCTTAGTGGAAAACTAGTTAACAATCCAGGGGAAGGGCACAATGAAGATGAAATGCCAGAAATCCCCCACACCACCCTGGTCATCCCAGAAAGTCTGGTTGCAAAACAGGGTTCACCACTAGGATTTTTTTATTTCCATTTGCTATGTTTATGCAAGTCTTATCTTGTCCTTTCTTTGCACTGTGGCCAAATCTAGGAGGTATGCATGTTGTGGCACTAGATTTAGAAGCCCATCCTGGAGAGAGTACTGGTGGTCTCTGAGCTGGAAAGTTTTTGCAATGTCATGATCTTCCTTCTTCAGCTTGCACTTAAGCATTGCAGGGAGAAATATATTACACATACTTGACTGGGTATTGCAAGCTGTTAAATAGTGTTTGAAACTGGAGGAGATGGAGGGAACTTTCCTCCCCCATTTTTTAAAGTTTGGCTGTAGGTCCTTCTGCCTGCAGGCTACAGTCGCATTAGCAGTTGGAAATTGGATAACGACAGCACAATGACAAATCCAGGTTGCTTGCAATAAGTTGCTAATCCCTTTGCTTTAATATTGGAGCAGCGTGTAATGATGTTTGGACATCACTCTAGTTTACTGACGACCCCACTGGGGCCAGCAATAGAACCTTACAACTGTCTAACAAGGCGTCAGGTGACTCCCGTCGTCACAGCAACGGACACTGGAATCTAATCTTCCCCTCATCCCTTCTAGCACCCAATAACGCCTAGATTATATAAGTGGCCCATCATTGCTTGGTAACTTGAATCAATTAACGTTAATTCGCACAATGCTATGATGTATTGTGATCACTTTCATTTCAGGGAAGGGGGAGAAATTGCTATAAGTCACCTAAAATGAGGTTGTCTGTGGTACTGAGGTATTAATTGGGTGTCCATATTAAATGCAAAAGGAGCCCCATCGTGAAAGGAAAGTGGATGAGTGACTCTCTTGGCTGCTATTGACCTATCAGAAGAAGACAGTGCCCTTTTCCTTTGCTTTTATCTATTACAGTTTTCCCTATTGCGTGTCAAGTTGATGTATTATAAAAAATTCATTTGGTGACCTTTCACCCCCTTAGCAGATTAAACAATTTCACTTCAATGGCATCATTAACAGGACCCAGCATTTAATGATGATTTCTCTAAAAGGCCACGGAGATTCGATTTTAAGCTAACAGATTTATTGCACTATTATAACATATCGTAAAAAACTGTACCACCTACGGTCAGGTTTTAGGACAGAAACTGCTTAGGAGTTTATGTGGAGCTTAAAGTGGTATTACCTTGGGATATGCTGCAGTCGCCAGTCTCTGACCTCCAGTGAGATGCTGTTTACATTTAATAAGAGATGTTTGCTCACTATAAACTTTAAAGTATGTGAGGAATAGGCCTTTCTGTAAGTGTTCAGGCCACTGCTTCCCAACCTAGTGTCTCCAGATACCAATAAACTTATGTCAGAGTCTTTAATGGGTTTTCAGTTTCCTTAACACAAGTTTCTTACCCATACTCATGTCTCATCAGAAGACATTTGAGGATGAGTGTAGGAGAGGAATCCAGATAATCTGCAGCATCCCAACCTGGGGTAGGAGAAATACTGGCATAGATTAAAACAAACAAACAAACAAACAAACAACTCTAGTGTGCTTTGTTCCTTTTTTAACAAAGAAAGGAACCTTAGCTACTCAGGCTAAGCAAACTAATATATACTTGGGTGCAGAACTTCCAGGGAGAGGTTTCAGCAGCCAGCGCCTTAGCTTGGTGGATAAACCAAGTTCTTAGGACCATAAGCTCGCACTCTGCCTGTATCTTTTTGTGCTTCACCCTTCAGCCAGCACAAGAAAATTGTTCCCCATATAGAAACTTCATTTTATATAAAAAAAAAGCCATTGTAATCATCCCTTCATTATTTCCTCTTTTAGAAATAATATCTACCTTTACATGTCATAAGCTACCTCTGATAAATAATACTTTATCCTTTCTTACTCCCACAAGTGGACAGTAGAAGACAGAAAATAGAATATGTGACTTACAAATATTTCATTGATGCTATCGTATAAAATATAATGAAAACCTTATTAGATGAGACAGAGCTAACTACTCTGAAAGTAGCTTATCAAATAATACTAAATGTTGGTGTAGGATGTATAATATATATTATCTATAGATCTCCATTTACTTGCGAAGCATGTGTTGCATGCCTATGGTATGTAATTCATAAAATAAAGGGAATTGTGAGTTTTTAATGTTCTCCTAAGTTACATCTTTCAGCACACCAAAACACCTGAGTCACAGTTGTTTCAGGGTATCAGAAGTTACATAGTTATTTTATGCTAAGTCTCATCAGCAATTAGCATGCATGTGTGAGCAAAGAGAGTGGCAGTATAGCTCACTGGATCAGTATAGCTCACTGGATCAGTATAGCTCACTGGATCAGTATAGCTCACTGGATCCGTGGCAAAAACAGTTACAGTTTAAAAGACCTCTGCTACATCCTTCTTTTTGAACCTCAAACTCCTCAAATATAATAAAAGTATCCAGCTGACAGTGTGATTTTACAGATATAACAGCTTTATACAGGAAAGCCTAAATAGCACATAGTACACAGGAGTCAGTGAATATCTACTACTACCTTTATTTGCACCATCTGAATCTAAAAACTACAATTGATGTGCAGTTAAGGGACCTACTTAATGCAAGTATGTTTGGAAAGTGTGAATACAAAATGGCAATGTGCTGGAGTTGGAGTAATCTCTTCTGAGGTTTGTTTAGTGGCATCTAGGCATTTTGGACTAAACCATTCCTGAAAAGTATTTGTGTCCTAGACATTGGGATAAGGTACAAATCAGAATTTCCTAGAAGAGTTGGTTCAACAGTTTATGGCTGAGAATATTCTTGCCATGCAAGCATCTTAGTTCATCATATTGTTCACTGAAGCCTAACTTAATATATGCTGGTGGAAATTATAATTTCACTTTCCTGTGCTTAATGCACATTTTTAAGCATAGCTAATCCATAATATGTAAGACACATTTTGTGAACAAATATAGAATTATCCACTACAGTATATTTATGGAGTTTGTAGAAATACAGGCAACTCAAGTATTCTCACCAATTCAACTGGTCTATGAGAAACAGCTACTGCAATGATTTCTGTAATCCTGTGGATGTTTTGACCTCATTTTTTTTTTCTAGAAATGCAAGTAGTTTAATAACTGGGAACCTAATATACACCCGGCCCTCTGAGCTTTCCATCCTGGTGCAGCCTTCTGATGGAGAAGTGGGAATAGAATTGCCAGTTCAGCCATGGCTTGTCTTCCTGGATGAGAAGGTAGCTCCTCAGATCTGACAAGTTCTCCACAGAATATGCTTTATTTCTAAACATCCCCATCTACATTTACAGAGCGAGTGCCACATGAACGTATAATTTCTCTCTATGTTGGTCATTCTTGCATATCACACCATGTCTTCTTGCATTTCCTATGAAAGTTTGAGATTTATCAAAGGCGAACAGAGAACTCTAATGCTTTTCCTCCCCGTGTTGGTTCTGTTCTTAAAGCAGATTCATGTCTTGGATGAAATCTTGCGCTCAGACTCCATGGCTTTGGTTCTGCTTCTTGCTTTTCCTTTTGAGGGCATGGACCACTGAACCCAGAGTGATGGCTCTGTGAGGCACGTGCTCTGCCATAGAGCTGTTTCTCAGCCTGCTTTTTTCCATTCCCTTTCTTTCTGACTAGTTTCCTTAGGATAGCTGGGATACCCTGATTTTGTGACTCCATCCCACTTTCTCCTCTTGCACATCCTGATTTAAGTCTCCATAAAATAATCTTTCTCCTTTCAATAGTAAAATTTGATGCTTATATGAGAAGAAATGCATTCCTCCATTTCCTCTCTTCCATGGAGTACATGTGTGATTTATAACATATATGTGTGAACACATCTCTTTTTTTTAGAAACTTCAAAAAATGATATTCTTAATCTAGTCTTTTCTCTTTCCTCACTTATTTCCAGAATGAGAGAGTAGAGTCTTTGGGTGTCCCCTCAGAACCTTGGATTATTTCAGTTTCTCTGGAAGGGGCATCCGAATCAGTGCTTAAAGGTAGGTGCCAGTGACTTTCAAGTATTTATTATGACCTTGCACATATTGTTCATACTGTCTTACTTGTTTCATTATAACAAAACATCTGAAGTTGGCAATTTTACAAAGAAAAAGGAGTTTGTTTCATAATTTTAGTTTTAAGGGCTAGTGTTTTTTTTTTTCTGACATAATGCCATAAATATTACAGGGTGTTACATGCAAAGGAGAGGGAATATGTGTGCAAATAGGTGTAAATGTTTGTGTGTGTGTGTGTGTGTGCAATTTGCATGTGCAGTGTATATATGTGTGCTTATATGTGGTATAAGTGAGTGTATGGTGTATGTAGAGTATGTGTGTGTGTGTGTTTGTGTGTGTGTGTGTGTGTGTGTGTGTGTGTATGTTCATGTACAGTGTGTATGTGTGTGTGTATTAATGTGTCCCCTTTAAAAATCCATTAGTATTCAATCATGGAGGCTCCACTCGAAGGCCTTACAAATCCAAATTACACTTTCTTTCTCAACTTCTACTGAATATATGAGTCATATAATTTTCCATGTGAAATATTTTGCTTTTTAGAAAACTTGACAGAAAGTGCACCAGAATCCCAAAATTTCCTCTCATAAGCACATATTCAAGGAGTATTAAATTTCAACACACTAATACACAGGTGGTACCCTCCAGCATTATCCAAACAATTGGGACGCTATTAAGAATTCATTGCAAATGTGGACATGCTCAACAAATTCTCAGAGTTCTTTTCACTTTATTTACTGCCTTGATAGGCATCAAAAGACCAAGCTAGCAATAAATATTTACAGCCTTATTTTTGGCTAAGTCTCAAGTTCTAGTTCCGCTAACACAGTTTTTGGTAGAGAGTCATAGATTTGCCCAGGAATTCATTTGCCTTGAACTTGTATCTTCTATTATGGAAACAGAAAAATGTACTCTTGGTGCTAAGAAGAATAAATGGATTAATTGTACAAATGTGTGACCTAGAGAGAACCTTTACAGTTAGGTTTTGCTTATGTTATTTTTATGCTCTCCCTCACTGTCTTCTTCAGTCCTGCCAGCAAATGCAGCACCCTCTCATTTCTGTGGGGCTTGTATATATGAAAAGGCATATATTAGTAATTTAATTTGAAGAGTTTTTAGTGCTGGGGAAAAGAGAATTGGGATTATGTATTCTGTAGCAAATCCCCTCAATTTACATTTGTTCATGAACCAAGGAGAAATAATCATATATGGCATGGTTTTACATAAAATGTAGTTATTATACTTTAATTCAGATCATCTGACATGCCAAACAAACACTTTTTTGAAATGTAACCAACTCACTGAGATATAAAGTTGTGGTTGGTGACACACTGGGATCTCAGAGTCCCTAAGTATTAGCTTGGATGTCAAAACTTATCTTTGCTTGGAGGCCTACAAATGTATACTCTGCTATTTTAGAGTAGTTCTATCATTGTAATTTTATATTTAAAATCTAAAGTGTGTTCTACAGACATTATTTTAAGAATAAGTTATATATACAGACAAGGAAAAAGAAGCCTATTAACCAAGAGAAACAAGGAGAGGAGGTGAAATCAGAGACTGGGAGTTGAAGCCAGACATCAGTGGATTCTAGAATTGGAGGAGGGGAGCCTGGAATACTTCTTCTGGGAGATGCATATACATTTGGAGATCTTTAAGCAGGCCAGTGTGCTGAGAACTGATATCTGTGTTGGATAACCATTCTGGAGTATAGATGGTGATACACAACAATCAACACTCCATCAGCTGGACAGTAGGGGAGATGTAAGAGGGTTGACTCAGATTGGCTTTTAGAAGTAGAGTCAAGAGATTTATTTCAAATGAAAGAAACAGATAGTGAAGGATGCCTTTGAGGTTTGACCCTAATACTGTGACAGGAGTTTAGTGTTACTTATTGAGATGTGGAAGATTAGAGTGAAAACACATAAAAAGTAAGTGTTTGTTTCTAATAGCTGAGTAGTACTCCATTCTGTAAATGTACCAAATTTTTTGTATCCATTCCTCTGTTGAGGGAAATCTTGGTTCTTTCCAGCTTCTGGCTATTATGAATAAGGCTGCTATGAACATAGTGGAACATGTGTCCTTATTACCAGAGGGAACCTCTTCTGGATATATGCCCAGTAGAGGTATTGCAGGATCTTCCGGTAATACTATGTCCAATTTTCTGAGGAACCACCAGACTGATTTCCAGAGTGGTTGAACAAGCTTGAAATTCCTAGGCAAATGGATGGATCTGGAGGGTGTCATCCTGAGTGAGGTAACCAAATCACAAAAGAACTCACATAACATATACTCACTGATATGTGGATATTAGCCCAGAAGCCTAGACTACCCAAGATACAACTTACTAAACACATGAAACTCAAGAAGAATGAAGTTCAAAATGTGGTCTCTTTGCCTCTTCCTAGAATTAAGAACAAAACACACATTGAAGGAGTTACAGAGATCATGTGTGAAGCTGAATCAAAAGGATGGACCAACCAGTGACTGTGGCTGACAGTGATCCTTCCCATAATCAGCCACCAAAAATATACACTATTGCATATGCCAGCAAGATAATGCTGAAAGGGCCCTGGTATAGCTGTCTCGTGGGAGGCTATACCAGTGCCTGGCAAACACGGAAGTGGATGCTCACAGTCAGCTATTAGTTGGAACACAGGGTTCCCAAGGAAGGAGCTAGAGAAAGTACCCAAGGAGCTGAAGGGGTCTTCAACCCTATAGGTGGAAGAATAACATGAACTAACTAGTTCCCCCTGCGCTCATGTCTCTAGCTGCATATATGGAAGAAGATGGCCTAGTTGGCTATCATTGGGAAGAGAGGCCCCTTGGTCATGCAGACTTTATATGCCCCAGTACAGGGGAACGCCAGGGCCATTATGTGGGAGGGGGTGGGTAGGGGAGCAGGGTGGGAATGGGGGAGGGTATGGGAAACTTTCTGGATAACACGTGAAATGTAAATGAAGAAAATATCTAATAAAGAAAAAATAATTTAAAAAAATTTATTGCAAAAAAAAAAAAGTAAGTGTTTGAATGCTGGACCAAAGTAAGAGAAAGAATGCTGAGGCAAGGGGAAAGAGAGACTTTTGGATGAGTGGTTTACATTTAAAGCAAAGGAGAAAGATATTTTTGGGTCCCAATTGTTATTCCTTCTGTGATAAAGAGAGTCAGTACAAGCTGCCAGCTCTGTGTTCTGCTCCAGATAGCTCTTTGCTCAAGATAACTTTCTCTTGCAGAGCAAAGTTCAGTGTTTTATTCCGCATAGCCTACTTCTTTGAGAATTACACATCAATTTAGCCATTACCCAGGTTTTCTCTTGATTATCCCACAAATCATAATTTTATGATTTAGCCCCTTGACTCTACAGAGAAGCACATTGCCAAAGGTGTGGAATTTTGTTGCTTGCTGGAGCTGGAACATGGCCCATTTTTCTATTAATATTATCACCACCTTTCTGTTTTCCAACTCTTTCATTGCCTAAGCTTGGCTGTTCTGGAACTTGTTCTGTTGACAGACAGACCTTGAACTCAGAGATGTACATGGCCCTGACTCTGGAATGCTGAGATTAAAGATGTGTACCACCACACCTAGACCTAAATTTTTCATGGTCACTATTCTTCAAGATCCAGATAAAAAACCTGAGTCTTCCATCCTCAAGATCTGGATCACAAGTGTTCCCCCATTTCTCGATTGTAGTTCATTCCAGATTAAAAATCCAAACTATTCCTGTTCAATTGCAAAACACAAACAATAAGGTTATCTGTGTGGGATCTTGCCCTGAGACCTCCAGTCCCTTAAATCTCTTTATCTCCTTCCTTAGTATCTTTCTGACAAAGATGGCTCATTCGTGCAGCTACCACTGTTCTTTCAGGTCTGTAAAGTTCCTCATACAATTTGTATTGCATCCTTATATTTTGAATAGTTGAGAAATCCTATAAAGAACACTTCTCACACTAATTTTTGTATTATTGAGCTCATGTTTCCAGAGTTCTTTCCTACAGCCTTAAGGACTGTCCATAGTCACCATTTTTCTGAAGGAATACTAGACATTCTCACTTCCTGGAATCATGTTGTTTCTAATTATTATGGAGTCATTAGTTTGGGCAGGGAGAACATTCCCCAAAGGAAGAACATAAGGAAAATACATACATTATTATAGAAACAAGCCTTGTGTCTACAGCAAATGTAAGCACTCCAAAGGACCCACACCTGGCTCTACTCCAGGGTTTGGAACCACGTCACACCATCCTTTCCTTGGCCATGCTGGACCTGACAGACTGCCATCTATTTTAGATAGCCTCTCTGGAGTAAAATGGGTGAAACACAATGATAGACCATGTATGAATAGGACAGTAGGGGAAATGTAAAAAGTGTTGACTGAGATTGCCTTTTAGAAGTAGAGTCAAGAAATTTATTTTAAATAAAAGAAACAGAGACTGAAAGATGCCTTAGAAATCTGACCCTAATTCAGGGACAGAAGTTTGGTGTCACTTACTGAGGTAGGGAATATCAGAGTGGAAACACAAAATGTAAGTGACCAATTAAGAGAGAATGAGGATGCAGAAAGAAAGAGAGACTTTTGTATGAGTGGTTTGAATTTTAAAACAAAGGAGAAAGAGATTTGGGGTCAGTTGTTATGTTTTTTGTGACAAAGGGGCTTTACTTGTTTTTTTCTTGAATTCATTCTGGAATGTCAATTCCAGGATGGGTCTTCCTGCCTCAGTTAAGCTTCTCTGGAAATATTCTTATAGAAACAGGCAGAGCTGAATCTACTTGGTGAGTCTAAATCTAGTCAAGACTAACCATTATACTAATATTTCATAGTTTAATGGTTCAAAAGAAAATATTCTTAAAACAATACTTTCAGAATGTCTATACCTACAACCAAAAACCTTTATTCCAGACAGACCCTCTCAAAAAAAGCCTAAGATATTCGAACTGATAAATTTATATCTGTTGAATTTGTATCCCTGAATCACTTTTTATCAAGACCCAATCATCAGCTAAATCTCAGAACTACGTGTATTGTCACTTTTTTATCAGAAATACTTCCCCAAAATTATCTTGGTTGTTGCTGAAAAATAATAGGTAGAGTTTCCATTGCTGTGAAGAGACAACAAATGCCATTACCATGACAAATCTCAGAAAAGAGTTTACTGAAACTAGCTTACAGTTTCAGAGGTTCAGTCCATTATCATCATGTTGGGAAGCATGTCAGCATGCAAGCAGTCATAGTGTTAGAGGAACCAAGACTTCTACATCTGGATCTGAAGGGACCAGAAGGATACTGAATTCTTTGTACTCTAGCCATAGCTTGAACATTAAGATCCCAAAACCCCACCTCCACAGTGACAAACTTCTGGTAACATGGCCATACCTCCTCCAATAAGGCTATACCTCCTAATAGTACAACTTTCTATGGCCAAGGATTCAAACACATGAATCTGTGGAAGTCGTGCCTATTTAAACTACCACACTGGTATTCAATTCACTTGATCTTGTTCAGGCCTCTGTGAATTCATGAATTACAAAGTCATATCTAGAAAAAAATACAATATTCCTCTATATCTTCCAGGAATTATCTTCTTTTGCCCTCTGTTTCCACGATGATCTCTTAGCTTTAGAGGGAGTTTAATATAGATGTCTCCCTTAGAGATGAGCACTTACAGGCACTTTGTACTTTGTCCAGAATGAGTCTACAGTCAGTCCTATTGACTTTAAAAGGGAGGCTTCTCCGAGTGAAGATGAGAACAGTCCAAATTATAATTATAAATATTTAGAAGGCTGTTGATAAGAAGAACATTTAGCAAAATAATAAAAGATTTCTCTCATAATGTATATGACCTCCATAATCATGGACTTTTGAACAGGTTTGTGCCAGGAATAATTACTTCATGTGCAATAGGCCTCAAAGCCAATCAGAAAGTGCTTGCTTGTCTTCTTTACATTTAAGCCACAATTGCACCAGTCACTACATCTTGCCGGGTAGGTAATTATTGTAGCAAGGGTCTAAATCCATGGATGTCTATTTCTGAGCAGCAGAGATCTCCAAAACAACACAGGCTATTGCTATTGCTCTTAGATACTGATTATAACTGAATGATAAGACCATATGACTAAAAACATTGCATAGATTGGTTAGATGACATAGAGAAATCAATCTTAAAACAACCATAAAAAATGTCTTCCTTGATGGCTAACTTTTATTAGTGCGAGAAGGCTGTATGTTATACATTGTCATAACTGGTCATATAACCTATTCTCAAGACAATCTGAAGATAGTTCTTTTAACAAATTGACATCTCAAGTTTTTCATCTACTTCATGAGTTAGTCTAGGGTGTTTCTGTTGACTTTGTATTATTTGAACCTTTTTTCTACAAACATAGAAATGTCTTCACTACCAAGACAGATGTGAACCTATCTCTATTTGCTCATTTCTCCAATGAAGACATTTCTTGTCTTATCCTACCTAGATGTCTACAGTGCATCACATGCTTCTCATAAGTATGGAAAATGCTTAAATGCATGGAAGAAGTTTCTTACAGTTGTTCTCAATACCCATAGAAACCACTCAACATTGCTGTGGATACTGAGGGTTTTGTTGTTGTTTTTTTCTTTTTTCACTCGTTGCCATTTGCCCTTAAATAAAGCAAAGTATGATGTTATTAGAATTCAGTGATGAAGTCTCATTTATACAGATTTCATGGTGTTTGTTTGTTTGTTTTTATGATTTAATGTCAGATCCTAAGGTATTCTAGCATCCCTATCTCATTTCATTTATACTTCTTGTTTTCTTGGTACACATCATCAACCCCAGAGAGCAGAACTAAAAACTTTTGAGGAAGCAATCAACATTGTGTGATTATACCTTCCATAGCTTCAAAGCCTTAGTGATGTGGCTTAGCCACTAACTAGCTTAAAATAATATCATGGTAATAAAATGTGAACGAAGAAGAGAAGACTGTAATTTGGTCAACTAAATACTAAGGATGCCTAATCCAACTAGACAACTTGGATCGATATTACCACTATTGACAGTTTCAGTAATAGAAAGGTAGATGAAAATACTCACATTTGTGTTTGTGTGTATATATGTGTGTGATTAAGTAGGACACAAATTATATATTTTATGTTTTTATGATACTCAAATTTCTCTTGATCACGCATGAACTGACATAATAAAGCATACCTTTATTTCATATTATTGAAATAGTTCTTCTTAACTTCATAAAGAATGGAAACTAAACCATTTGGAATGGATTAATTAACTTACTCCAGGTAATTACCAGAGGCAGGGGAAATAGCAACTGCAAAAAATATTCTCTCTGTATAGTCTAAGCCTTTTATTCTGCATTTAATGGTCTTTGTTTTCTTTTCTTAGGCCCTACTCAAACAAAAAGATGTCATCACCACAAAGTGAATTCACAGACAAAAGCAATTTCAAGGGGTCTTCCTGGATCCCTTGAAACTCAATTTTAGGTCATAATTGCAGAAACTATTCTATATATATGTTTAAAAATAATTTCCTAGCATTGCTGACATGTCAGCTTGCTAGCATGTATTCTAAGTAGCTAATTTTTATAGAAGATGTCTGGGGTGCGAGGGGATTTTAGACACCATATACTCTGCATACCCAGGCATGATTCCTTGGTGGCTGTATATATATCTGGATTTCAATGCTGGTTTCAGCCTGCTTCCCCACTCCATCCCACATTCTCTCAGCCAGTATCTTGACTATAGCAGCTTGATCAGGGAGCCTGTCAACCACATTTGTATATTTTATAATAGCCATTCCAGAGATATGATGGACCCTGGAGTAATGTACTGTACTTGGCAGCAAGTGCTTCAGCTTTTGGGCACATATGCTTCAAATCTGAAAATATCATAGATATATATGGGAATCTTTGTGGAGATCTGTAAGGCAAGCTGGTATTTAACGCAAAAGCAAACCCATTTGGCGTTAAAGCACTTTCCATTAGGCAGTTTGACGGCTGCTCTATGAGACAAACTCACAGGGCTCGACGGACACATTTCGATTAAATACTGCTTTGCATTCTTGCAAAGATGGGAACAATAAGGACGTTTGTCAAAGGAAAAACTGCAGCAAACGATTTCATGTTGAACATCTGTACTCTGCAGTTCATTGTTTGCAAGAGTTTATTGACCATAATTTTGATGCATATAGGTTTTAAAGTGTATAAACTACATTTATCTTGGGCGCCTATCATTTACTTGAGTCTTGGCTTATTTATTTCCTTTTTTTTCTGGGCATTTTATTTATTTTGGGATTCTGGAGAGATGGAAGAAAATATGGCTTGTGTAAAGAAACTTTTAGTTAGCTCTGCAAAACTGATGAGAAAAGGCATTGTTTTCACGGAAAGGACTGAGCAATTGAATTGAAAAATGTTAACACTAAATGTCCTAAATCTTTATGATTATTTTCTGCCTTAGACATCACAAACAAATTCGTAAACTTATCACTCTTTGAACACTTTGTCCTCCATGGTGACATGTTCAGAGTAAAGTGTAACAGCCATTAATTCACAAAGTAATTTAAGTGTAGTGGAGGAATTTTATGGTGTAGAGTTGGGAGCTTAGTTAAGTTGCCCCCTTTAACTTTATGAATGGGTTGCTCATTAGAAAATGTAAGCTTTGTGTCTTTTCTTTTAAACATTTCCTTTTTAATTCAAAGAAACCAAGGCCCAATCAATCCATTGTACTAAATCCCTGCACACCTTCAGTCTTGATTTGATGATAGACTGTTGTCATGCTGATGGACTAGCTTAACACAGATTCCCTAAAAGAGAGATTGCCCTCTTGCCTGATTACAGGATTTATTTCTTGTTATACATTCTTTTGACAGTGCTACTCTTTGAACCCAGGATGTTTCAAATGCTAAAAGAGCATGCCACTACTCATCTATAAACCCAGCCCCCTCCATGGACTTGTATCAAGACAGAAGCCAAATATATAGTTGTAGTTAGGAATATAAGCCTATAATATGCTATATCTGTGGCTACAATCTCAGCATAAATTTTATAATTTAACTCTAGAATTTAACATAGTTTATAGCACTGTTATATATGTTGAACACAAAGTTATCTATCCTGAACAATGTTTAGCATATTATGCTTTCAGTAAATGCTGTTTTTTTTTTTTTTAATTTTGTTTTGAGTTATTTGGTTCTAGCATTTGTTTAAGATGAGATGGAAAGATTCAATGATCTTTATTAATTCCTTTGAGAAATTCGAATCCTTGTCTCCAGAGAAGACTTAAAAGACATTGTTCTAGTTGAGGTAACTAACACCTACCTTTGGTTTTCTGTTTGTTTACAGGGTGTACCCAGGCAGAAACACGGGATGGCTATGTGACCTTCTCTAGATTGGCTGTCTTGATCTCTGGGTCAAACTGGCACTTGGTTTTTACTGTTATATCCCCTCCAGGTAATTTCAGCACAGTATTCTTTTATATCTTTATTTTCTCAAAAAGTAACTCTTTTTCTTTGTGATTCAAATAACTCCTTTCATGAATAAGAAACCATGATAATTTATAGAAGTTTACTTGACTATACTATAGAGTATAAAATTAAAGCATTCCTGTGGAAATTCAGATTCAGAGTCTATTTAATTAACAAGACTCTAAATACACATTTTCCCATAGGTGTTACCATTTATTTTATACCCCCTCCTCTTCTTTCTCTTGTTTCTTCCCTTCCTTTTTCTCTTTCTTTTACATATATGATTTACACTTATTCAAAATCCATGAGACAATTGAGCTGTTGAATATGATGGACACAAATCTTTCCATCCCATTTCCCTCATGCTTTCTTCATGGAAAAGGTGAAGCAAGACCTGTTAGCATCCCAGTACCTGAAAGCATTGGTAAAAGACATGGGTAAATTGTGAACCAAGTTAATCTTCCTTCATAAGCCATTTGAAGATATCTGTTTTCTGATCCATCTAATGTGTCTCAGATAAAGATATATAGTAAATACTTGTCTAAGAGTAGTTTGAATTGTTTCCAAGGGGGCCGGGACAACAGCTATGGTATTTTAGAAAACCTTTGATCTAAAGTGTCATGAAGAAGTGTTGTGAAAGGCACTTGTCAAGGAATATAGAAAAAGAAAGCCACAGTATTTGAATTACATGTCCATAGATATCATTTATATCAATCACTTCTTGACAAAAATCATTTGTAAATTATTAACCTTCTTCAAATTATCAAAATAGGATGCTAAAATTATAAATATTAGCCTGTCTTTGGTAGACACAGAAACTGTGGAGACAGATACAGGAAGATTGTTAAAGTCCATGAGCTTGAGAGACAAACTTTGGACAGTATAGTGAGATCTCAATTTCTGTTTTTTTGTTTTTTTGTTTTTTGTTTGTTTTTTGTTTTGTTTTGTTTTGTTTTCTAAAATAGGGTTTCTCTGTATAGTCCTGGCTGTCCTAGAACTCACTTTGTAGACCAGGCTGGCCTCTAACTCAGAAATCCGCCTGCCTCTGCCACCCAAGTGCTAGGATTAAAGGCGTGCGCCACCACGCCAGCTCAATTTCTAAAGTGAAATCTACTGTAGAGGATTTGATAAATCTTGCCCGAAAATGCTTCAGCATAGTGTGAGGAAGAACTTCAATGAATATGCCGCAAGTCCAAGTTTAAAAACATTTTTCTTAACAAAAGATCTCTTTACTGAAATATAAAATTGCCAAGTCATGGTTTTGTGAGTCAGATACTCTTTTCATACTTATGAATCTATCTAAAGATGGACACCGATTCATGGTGAAACATTCTCATTCTCCAGCTGCAGGAACTTTTGCCTTAACCTCAACTTTTTGTACATATGATTGTAATGGGTCAGACTTGTTCCTTGGGACCCTGACCAAGACCCTTGGAAGGTGGGGTAAGACGGAGCAGAATCAATGGCACAGACCTCAGGAGTTAGGCAACTGTCAAAAGCAGACTTCTTTTTTTTAATTTTTTTTCATTAAAACTGTAAGGTTTATTTTACTGTACTTTTAAATAATGGCATATTATTAAATCTATACTTTAAATTCCTGCAGTTTTTGAAACTGGTTACAAGGAGAAAGATACAGAGCATTATCAGTAATTGATGATTATTAAAGATAGTTTAACATTTTTCCTTGAAGACAGTAACAGGGAAAGGCACATAGGATTAGTTGGGGTAAACATAAACATTTTAGTCCTCGTGTGGGCCTGAGCGCCACTAGTCCCAGGCTGCAGGGTCATCACTGGAGTGCGTTTGGGTGCTTAATGGTTTGCATGGTCGGACCCTCTGTTGTTGCTGCTCACACTCTGACGTGACATGATCTTAGGTACCAGTCTGTTCTTATGCATACAAAATGTGTGTTTTCTTTTCTTTTTTTTTTTTTTTTTTTTTTTTTTTTTTTTTTTTTTTTTTTTTTTTTTTTTTTTTTTTTTTACTACTTTTATTAGATATTTTCTTCATTTACATTTCAAGTGTTATCCAGCTAGTTCCCTATATCCTCCCCCCTCCAGGCCCTGCTCCCCTACCCACCCACTCCCACCCCTTGGCCCCTGCGTTCCCCTGTATTGGGGCACATAAAAAAGCAGACTTCTTAATTGCAGAGATTGGGCAAACCTTTACACATCCCTCCAAGTATCATATTGTCTCTTAAGTAGTCAGTAGTGGCCCTGACTCTTTCTCATTGGCTTGCTCCATCACCGGATCACATGTCAGCAGTCTCTAGCCAGGCCTGGTAGATTCTAGGTTGGCATGGGAAGGAAATAGCAGTGCATGCCTCAAATTTGTGGTTGGGTCTGCTTGGCTAAATTCTTTCTACACAGACTCACAGGGCCCTGAGTAGTTTGTCCCAGATTGTCTGACATCTTCGATACTTTTGCCCTTTAGTTTTTCAGTGGTTAACTAAGACTCTCCAAATGATTCATCAATACTATCCTAAGGAATAGACTATAAAAACAAATGCAAGAATTGCTGACAAAAAGCTTCCAGAACCACATATGGTCTTGGCATTTATTGGTAGATTACTGTTTTGTTTTCTCCCTTCTGAAAACTTGCAAATTTAAAGTGCCATTGAATATTTTCCCTAGACTATTCTTAAATACTCTTACTAAATATTTGTCAAAGCCAGGTTTGTAAGGCCAGGCTCTGAATAAGGAGAGTTTTTGGTTTTTGTTTTTAGGTTGTTGTTGTTATTTGTTTTTTGTCTTTTTGTTTTTTATTTTTAAGATTTAAATTAGAATATAGAAGCTTAAACAAGACAGATCATTAAATACTCTCTGTTCTCTAATCACTATTGACATCATGTTGATAAAAGTATTGATTTTAAGAGAAAATCATTTCTTTTTATTATTATTATTAATTTTTATTAGATATTTTCTTAATTTACATTTCAAATGCTATACCGAAAGTTCCCTCTACCCTCCTCCCACCCTGCTCCCCTATCCACCTACTCCAACTTATTGACCCTGGCATTCCCCTGTATTGGGGCAGATAAAGTTTGCAATACCAAGGGCCTCTCTTCCCAGTGATGGTCGACTAGGCCATCTTCTGCTACGTATGCAGCTAGAGACATGAGCTCTAGGGGTTCTGATTAGTTCATATTGTTGTTCCACCTATAGGGTTGCAGACTCCTTCAGCTCCTGTGGTACTTTCTCTAGCTTCTCCATTGGGAGCCCTGTGTTCCATCCTATAGATGACTATGAGCATCCACTTATGTGTTTGCCAGGCACTGAGATAGCCTCATATAAGACAGCTATATCAGGGTCCCTTCAGTAAACTCTTACTGTCCTATGCAATAGGGTCTGAGTTTGGTGACTGATTATGGGATGTATCCCCAAGTGAGGTAGTCTCTGGATAGTCCATCCTTTCATCTTAGCTCTAAACGTTGTCTCTGTAACAACTTTCATGGGTATTTTGTTCTCCTTTCTAATGAGAAATGAAGTATCCACACTCTGGTCTTCCTTCTTGATTTTCTTGTGTTTTGTAAATTGTATCTTAGGTATTCTAAGTTTCTGGGCTAATATCCACTTATCAGTGAGTGCATATCTAATGACTTCTTTTGTGATTGGGTTACATCACTAAGGATGATATCCTCCAGATACATCTATTTGCTCAAGAATTTCATAAATTCATTGTTTTTAATAGCAGAGTAATACTCCATTGTGTAAATGTATCACATTTTCTGTATCCATTCCTCTATTGAGGGACATCTGGGTTCTTTCCAGCTTCTGGCTATTATAAATAAGGCTGCTATGAACATAGTGGAGAATATGTTCTTATTACCAGTTGGAACATGTTCTGGGTATATGCCCAAAAGTGGTATTACTGGATCCTCTGGTAGTAATAGGTCCAATTTTCTGAGAAACTGCCAGACTGACTTCCAGAGTGGTTGTACAATCTTGCAATCTCACCAACAATGGTGGAGTGTTCCTCTTTCTCCACATCCTCGCCAGCATCTGCTGTCACCTGAATTTTTGATCTTAGCCATTCTGACTGGTGGAATCTCAGTGTTGTTTTGATTTGCATTTCCCTGATGATTAAGGATGTTGAACACTTTTTTTTAGATGTTTCTCAGCCATTTGGAATTCCTCAGTGAGAATTCTTTGTTTAGCTCTGTACCCCATTTTTAATGGGGTTATTCGTTTTTCTGGAGTCCAGTTTCTTGAGCTCTTTGTAGATATTGGATATTAGTCCCCTATCAGACTTAGGATTGGTAAAAATTCTTTCCCAATCTGTTGGTGGCCTTTTAGTCTAGCTGACTGTGTCTTTTGCCTTAAAGAAGCTTTGCAATTTTATAAGGTCCCATTTGTCAAATATTGATCTTACTGCACAGGTCATTGCTATTCTGTTTAGGAATTTTTCCCCTGTGCCCATATCTTCAAGGGTTTTCCCCACTTTCTCCTCTATAAATTTCAGTGTCTTTGGTTTTATGTGGAGGTCTTTGATCCACTTAGACTTAAGCATTGTACAAGGAGATAAGAATGGATCAATTCTCATTCTTCTACATGATAACTGCCAGTTGTGCCAGCACTATTTGTTGAAAATGCTGTCCTTTTTCCACTGGATGGTTTTAGCTCCCTTGTCAAAGATCAAGTGACCATAGGTGTGTGGATTCATTTCTGGGTCTTCAATTCTATTCCATTGATCTATCTGTCTGTTGCTGTACCAGTACCATGCAGTTTTTTATCACAATTGCTCTGTATTATAGCTTAATGTCAGACATGGTGATTCCCCCAGAGGTTCTTTTATTGTTGAGAATAGTTTTTTCTATCCTAGGTTTTTTTTTTCAACTTTTATTAGATATTTTCTTCATTTACATTTCAAGTGTTATCCAGAAAGTTCCCTATATTCTCCCCCCTCCCGGCCCTGCTCACCTACCCACCCGCCCCCACCCCTTGGCCCTGGCCTTCCCCTGTATTGGGGCATATAAAGTCTGCATAACCAAGGGGCCTCTCTTCCCACTGATGGCCAACTCGGCCATCCTCTTCTATATATGCAGCTAGAGACACGAGCCCAGGGGGTACTAGTTAGTTCATGGTTATTCTTCCACCTATAGGGTTGAAGACCCCTTCAGCTCCTTGGGTACTTTCTCTAGCTCCTTCTTCCTTGGGAAACCTGTGTTCCATCTAATAGCTGACCGTGAGCTTCCACCTCCATGTTTGCCAGGCATTGGT
>LR753519.1:120367-157999 GCA_902729485.2 Mus minutoides | reverse complement strand
TGGTGATGCCAAGTACCCTTGGATTCTGTTGCTTCAGTTCTTAGGCTTGCCTCCTGCCATCTCTTCCTGAGGAGACCTGGCGATGGTGCAGACCAGAAAGGACCCACTGTTCTGTGGGCAACTGCTGACCCACTGCTCCTAGAACCACCACTGCACTCTGCTCACGAGTAACCCCGATGCGATCTTACAGTCCTGGGGTATGCAAAGCACAGGGCAGGCCCTAGGTGCAACCGCTGGGTCTATCCTAGTTTTTTTTTTTTTTTTATTAGATATTTTCTTCATTTACATTTCACATGTTATCCAGAAATTTTCCCTTACCCTCCCGCGTCCCCGCTCTGCTCCCCTACCCACACCCTCCCACGTAATGGCCCTGGCATTCCCCTGTTCTGCCAAGTAGAGGTATTGCTGGATCTTCCGGTAGTACTATGTCCAATTTTCTGAGGAACTGCCAGACTGATTTCCAGAGTGGTTGATAGACCGCTGGGTCTATCCTAGGTTTTTTATTATTCCAGATGAATTTGCAAATTGCCCTTTTTATCTCATTAAAAAATTGAGTTGGAATTTTGATGGGGATTGCATTGAATCTGTAGATTCCTTTCAGCAGGATAGCCATTTTGACTATATTAATCCTGCCAATCCATGAGCATGGGAGATTGTTCAATCTTCTAATATCTTCTTCAATTTCTTTCTTCAGAGACTTGAAGTTCTTGTCATACAGATCTTTCACTTCCTTATTTAGAGTCACACCAAGATATTTTATAGTATTTGTGAGTATTCTGAAGGGTGTTGTTTCCCTAATTTCTTTCTCAGCCAATTTATCCTTTGTGTAGAGAAAGGCCATTGATTTGTTTGAGTTAATTTTATATCCAGCTACTGCACTGAAGCTGTTTATCAGGTTAAGGAGTTCTCTGGTGGAATTTTTGGGGTCCTGAATATATACTATCATATCATCTATAAACTGATATTTTAACTTCTTCCTTTCCAATTTGTATCCCCTTTATCTCCTTTTGTCATCAAATTGCTCTGGCTAGGAATTCAAGTACTATATTGAATAGGTAGGGAGAAAGTGGGCAGCCTTGTCTAGTCCATGATTTTAATGGGATTAATTCCAGCTTCTCTCCCTTCACTTTGATGTTGGCTACTGGTTTGCTATATATTGTTTTTATTATGTTTAGATATGGGCCTTGAATTCCTGAGTTTTCCAAGACTTTTATCATGAAATGGGTGTTGGATTTTGTCAAATGCTTTCTCAGCATCTAATGCTATGATCATGTGGTTTTTGTCTTTGAGTTTGTTTATATAGTGGATTAAGTTGATGGATTTCCATATATTAAACCATCCCTGCATTCCTGGGATGAAGCCTACTTGGTCATGATGGATGATCGTTTTGATGTGTTCTTGGATGCCGTTTGCGAGGATTTTATTGAGTATTTTTGCATTGATATTCATGAGTAAAATTGGTCTGAAGTTCTCTGTATTTGTTGGATCTTTGTGTGGTTTAGGTATCAGAGTAATTGTGGCTTCATAGAATGAATTGAGTAGAGTACCTTCTGTCTCTATTTTGTGGAATAGTTTGAGGAGAGTTGGAATTAGATCTTCTTTGAAGGTCTGATAGAACTCTGCACTAAACCCATCTGTTCTTGGGCTTTTTTTTTTTTTTTTTTTTTTTTGGTTGGGAGACTATTGATGACTGCTTCTATTTCTTTAGGGGAAATGAGACTGTTTAGATTATTAATGTGATCCTGGCTTAACTTTGGTACCTGGTATCTGTCTAGGAAATTGTCCATTTCCTCCAGGTTTTCTAGCTTTGTTGAGTATAGCCTTTTGTAGTAGGATCTGATGATGTTTTGGATTTTCTCAGGTGCTGTTGTTATGTCTCCTATTTCATTTCTGATTTTGTTAATTAAGATACTGTCCCTGTGCCCTTTAGTGAGTCTGGCTAAGGGTTTATCTATCTTGTTGATTTTGTCAAAGAACCAGCTCCTGGTTGGTTGATTCCTTGAATAGTTCTTTTTGTTTCTACTTGGTTGATTTCAGCCCTTAGTTTGATTATTTCCTGTCTTCTACTCCTCTTGGGTGAATTTGCTTTCTTTTGTTCTAGAGCTTTTAGGTGTACTGTCAAGATGCTAGTGTATGCTCTCTCTAATTTCTCTTTGGAAGCACACAAAGCTATGTGTTTTCCTCTTAGGAATGCTTCAATTGTGTCCTATAAGTTTGGGTATGTTGTGTCTTCATTTTCATTACACTCTAAAAAGTCTTTAATTTCTTCCTTAACCAAGGTATCATTCAGTAGAGTGTTCTTCAGCTTTCATGTGAATGTTGGCTTTCGATTATTTATGTTGTTATCAAAGATCAGCCTTAGTCCATGGTGATCTGATAATACATGGGATAATTTCATTATTTTTAACTCTTGAGGCCTGTTTGTGACCAATTATATGGTCAATTTTAGAGAAGGTACCAGGAGGTGCTGAGAAGAAGGTATATATATATATATATATATATATATATATATATATATATATATATATATATGGCATATTTTATCTTTGATGAGTATGAAGTGCCCCTCCTTGTCTTTTTTGATACCTGTGGGTTGGAAATTGATTTTATTCGATATTAGGATGACTACTCCACCTTGTTTCTTCGGACCAGTTGCTTGGAAATTTGTTTTCTAGCCTTTTACTCTGAGGTAGTGTCTGTCTTTGTCCCAGAGGTGGGTTTCCTGTATTTAGCAAAATGTTGGGTCTTGTTTATATAGCCAGTCTGCTAGTCTCTGTCTTTTTATTTTGGAATTGACTCCATTGATATTAAGAGATATTAAAAGAAAGTAATTGTTCCTGCCTGTTATTTTGTTGTTAAAGTTGGGATTATGTTCTTTTGGCTATCTGCTTTTAGGTTTGTTAAAGGATTATTTTCTTGCTTTCAAGGGTGTAATTTCCCTCCTTGTGTTGGAGTTTTCCCTTTATTATCCTTTGCAGGGCTGGATTCATGGAAAGATATTGTGTGAATTTTGTTTTGTCATGGAATACTTTGGTTTCTCCATCTATGGTAATTGAGAGTTTTGCTGGGTATAGTAGCCTGGGCTGGTATTTGTGTTCCTTTAGGGTGTTTATAACATCTGTCCAGGATCTTCATAGTCTCTGGTGAGAAGTCTGGTGTAATTATAAAATGTTTGCCTTTATATGTTACTTGACCTTTTTCCCTTACTGCTTTTTAATATTCTATCTTTATTTAGTGCATTTGTTCTTCTGATTTTATGTGTTGGGAGGAATTACTTTTCTGGTCCTGTCTATTTGGAGTTCTGTAGGCTTCTTGTATGTTCATGGGCATCTCTTTCTTTAGGTTAGGGAAGTTATCTTCTATAATTTTGTTGAAGAAATTTACTGGCCCTTTATGTTGAAAATCTTCATTCTCATGTATATCTATTATCCTTAGGGTTGTTCTTCTCATTGTGTCCTCCATTTCCTGGGTGTTTTGGGTAAGAATCTTTTTGCATTTTGCATTTTCCTTGATTGTTGTGTTCATGTTCTCTATGGAATCTTCTGCACCTGCGATTCTCTCTTCTCTCTCTTGTATTCTTTTGTTAATGCTCAAATCTTTGGTTTCTGATTTCTTTCCTAGGGTTTCTATCTCCAGAGTTGTCTCCTTTTCAATTTTCTTCATTGTTTTTATTTCCATTTTTAGATCTTGGATGGTTTTGTTCAATTCCATCACCTGTTTGGTTGTATTTTCCTGTAATTCTTTAGGGGATTTTTGTGTTTTCTCCTTAAGGTCTTCTACTTGTTAAGCAGTGTTTTACTCTAATTCCGTAAGGGATTTTTGTCATTCTTCTTTAAGGGCTTCTACCTGTTTAGCAATGTTCTCATGCATTTCTTTAAGTGAATTATTAATGCCCTTCTTAAAATCCTCCACCAGCATCATGAGATACGATTTTAAATCTGAATCTTGCTTTTCGGGTGTGTTGAGGTATCCAGGACTTGCTTTGGTGGGAGTACTGGGTTCTGATGATGCCCAGTGGTCTTGGTTTTGTTAGTAACATTCTATCATTTGCCTTTTGCCATCTTTTAATCTCTGGTGTTAGATGTTCTAGCTGTCTCTGGCTGGAGCTTCTTCCTCCTGTGATTCTTTAGCCTCTGTCAACACTCCTGGCAGACCAACTGTCTCCTGAGTCCCAGTGATCAGAGGCAAGCTCTCCTCTTGTAGGGAAGGTGCACAGATGTATGGAGCTCAGATCCACCTCCTGTTTCCTGGGGTCAGAGCACTCCCTGGAGGCTGACTCTCCTCTGGCAGGGAACGTGTCCAGGGGTCTGGGTCTCACTTCTGTCTCCTGGCTGAGGATGAAGGCCTGAAGAGACTGTGTCCAAGAAGCTCTGTTACTTCTGCTACCCATGTGCTCTCTTGTGTAAACTGGTCTCAGTGATCCCAAGATTCTGGGTGTGCTAGGGCCTGCCTTTGTACTTTGACCCTGTTCTGCTAGCATAAGACCCTCTGGCTTTTTGGAACTGATGTTGCGTTCCACTCACCAGTGATCTCAAGATCCCGAGTGTGCTAGGGTTTCCTAAGAGTGGAGAGTCCTCTGGGGACCTTGATGCCCTCTGACGATATTGTGTCCAAGATGGCACAGGGGTGGCACCAACCCGAATGAACCCCAGCCACTGGTTGGTCAGATATCCTTTGTCTCTGGAAGGAACACATTTCAAATATTCAGTGTACCAGTGTCCAGAGTGACAATATTTTAGAAAGCAGCCTTCATCTGTAATTCACATTGGTTTTGCATGTTGTGGTGGTTTTTGCTACACTGCCTTTGGCTCCTGGCAGGTCACAAGCACACACCTACCTAGGAGCTATTTTTGGATACATGAGTGAACCCCCCCCCCCCAAACACACACACACTAGCTTATTTTTAACATACCTCACTAGCTCAATTTAAGTCCTATTGATCTTTCTAAGTGAGAATTTAAAGAGATTTGGTGTGAATGTGAGTTATGAGATCCTCTTGAATCCTTCCTATGTATTAATAAATCAAACTTTATCACATATGCCCTTTCTGAGATATTATTGGCTGATGATTGTGGCTATAGCTTAGTAAGTTGAACTTTCTAGTTGACCCATCTGCATTATTCCCTATGGTCTGGGCTGTGGCTCTTCTCACCACTATCTAAAGCCATGAAGTTCTTAAATGAATCAGAGGGAGCCAGAATCTTGCTCCTTACCCTTACATTTAAAGAAAATTTGCCTGTAATAGGCATTTCTTAGGAAGATTCTCCAGAATTCCACATAATTTACTCATCAAGCTTCCATTCTAAAGTTTTATCTTTAGAGAAGTACTATTTGGGCAACCCAGTCTACAATACCTTTTCCCAACAACCCACTCCTAGTAATTTGGTCTTCTGAATTTTGCTTTTGCCCCCCGCCCCAACATTGACCACTATAGTTCATGTGCATTTTTCTCCTTTATCTATATCTTATGTGCTAGGTCCCCTACTAGAATCTGAGTTTCTGAGGAACAGGAATTCTGGTTAGGTGAATATATTTGAGCAATATATCCCCAAGTTATAGAAATATCTAAACAAACAAATATTTGCTTATGGAAGAGCAAATACATGGAGATTACACTTAAGATTTTATTGTTAAAAATGGTTTCATTTTTTAAAATATTTGAAAGTCCGTTTTTTTTTTCCCCCTTGGATTTTAGTTTCTATTTGGATCTCTCTGACTTTAACATCTCAGCCAATGTTGTTGTGGCCGTGGTGATGGTGGTGGTAGTGTTGGTGGTGATAGTAGTGGTAGTGTTGGTGGTAATGGTGGTGGTAATGGTGGTGCTGATGATGGTGGTGCTGCTGATGGTGGTGGTGGTGATGGTGGTGATGGTGGTAGTGGTGGTGATGGTGATGGTGGTGGTGGTGGTGATGCTGCTGCTGCTGCTGCGGTGGTGGTGGTGATGACGGTGTTGGTGTTGGTGTTGATGCTGGTGGTGGTAGTGGTGGTGATGATGGTGATGGTGGTGATGATGGTGGTGGTGATGATAGTGGTGGTGGTGATGATGATAGTGGTGGTGATGGTAATGATGCTGGTGGTGGTGATTGTGGTAGTGGTGATGATGGTGGTGATGTTGGTGGTTGTGATGGTGGTGGTGGTGGTGATGCTAATGGTGGTAGTGGTGGTTTTCCATACCTTATAGAGAATTCTGTATTCATATGACTCACATCACTTCTCAGCATAGCATCTCCTCTTTATTGCAATCCTCTAGAGTCAGAACATTATCTAAAGCAATTTGCCTAACATTTAATGCCTTTAAAAAATTCCCTGTTTTCTAATATTTCACACCAAATGTTGCCTTCTCCTGTTCTTGCTTATGACTGAGTTGGGCCTTTGAACTCTCCTCCAGACCACTTCTTTTTCAGAGTTCTTTCCCTGATCATGTTTATTTTTGTTACTTTTATAAAATGTATTGCATTCTTATTTTTATAAGTACTTGTCATATGTATGTATCGATTAATTACTAGCTCTTAGTATCTTAAATAAATATAACTCGTTGTTATTCTTTAAAATGGGGGAAATGGATAAAAAATTAAGAATTTTGTATAACTCATTGAGTACCTTGTAAAATCCATTCCTCTCTCTTTGGGAAAATTGATCTTATACAGATGCTTGTACCAAACAGATATTTGAGGATAATCTTGCTAAACTCAGCTCAGATCCATGCTACATGCTTGCAAATTAGAGCCACAATATCAGATGCCATTACAGTAGCTTTGGGAACCCTGGGGTGAGTTCAGCCCAAAGTCAAGACATCTAATTGTGGATTCTAAACAAATTTTCAGGTTCACCCAAAGAAATCATAGCATGAAAATACATGATGCGTCATTGAGTAGAGAGAAATAAAAACCAACTCTGTTTCTTCTGAGAGATTTGTTTTGAATTAGCTACTTGAAAAAAGGCCACCTATGAGTAACAATCACAAACAAATATTCATTCTGACTTTTATTTTTAATATTTAAAATAATTGAATATGATAAAGTGTAACTATAAAGCATATTATGTGATAAACTCTGATAGATGTCCTCTCATGTAACTATCTTCATAATTAACATATTCTTCAGAGACTATGACCATATTTTCTGTACATGTTATTTTTCTAATTTTCTTGAGCAAAATAGGCCATTTGGGGGGGTTTATAACTTTAAAAACATGCACAGATACTTGTAAGAATAAACCAATCAAGATGCAGATAATTATCATTACTCCAGAAAGTTCCATTCTGCTAGTGCAAATATCTCATCCTCTTACCTACTGGCAAAGTATTTTCTGTGTGCTCCCACGGTTTGGTCCTCTTTAGAATGTCATGTAAGTGGAACCTACAGAGTCTACCCTGTGGCCATCAGCTTCTCTCAGCTTATTGCGTTTGATTTTAATTTCAGTTATTAGAGGTTACTGACCACCCATCCCTTACCCATCTTTTCAACATTTTCTCTTTGTGGTTGAGTATGCAGGCTGTTGATTCTCTAGATCAACCATTTTATTTGCTTATTCTCCTTTCAAAGGATATTTGGTTGTATTCTGAGTTTGGACACTTAGGAATAACACTACCATAAACATTTGTATCTAGTTCTTTTAAATGTTCCTAAACAAATTCTTTTTGTACCATTTTTTTTCCTACACAATAATGAGATAAGAAGCAAAATTTTAACTTAAAAAATGTGGTTTCAAATGATTCTCAGAGATACTGTCTCTCTGTGTAAGAAGTCCTCACTTGCTCAACCCCCACTCCACTCCTCCCCCCACCTCCCTTCCCCAGACCAAGCAGCGGTGTCTGAAGGTGCTCTACAGTTTTTCTGGTAGCAATTCACATAACTTTGGGAAATCTGTTAGCACCATATTGGCAGACCATGATGCCCTGGTGTGATGAACACTTTAAGTAAGTCCAGCAAACTTCAATTTTTATATTTGTTCATTTGTTTGGTTATATAGATCTGGGCTGGATAGATGGCTCAGCCATTAAGACTACTTGCTGTTCATTTAGTTGTGTTCCCAGTACCTGTGTCAGGGAACTTCCAATTGCCAGTAATTTCTGGTACAAGGGATCTGGTGCCCTATTCTAAGCTTCTGCTAGTACNTGTGTCAAATTTCAGTTTCTATACTGTTTACATGTTTAAATCTGAGGTTCTGTCTATATTCTGTTTGTATGTATATACAGTATATCTGAGTGTGTTTGTGTATACATGAGTGTATATGTTTATATGTGTATGTATGCTTGTGCCTGTGTTTTGTTATGTATGAGTATGTTTGTGTGTATATTTTTATGTGCATGTGTCTTCTTTTATGCTTTTAGATATCTGTGTATATACATGTAGGTGTATTTGTGTGTGTCGGTGTATATATGTTCTGTGTATATATTTGTTTATGACATTTTTGATTCATAAGTAGATTATCAAAATCTTTTATGTCATATAATCTTCTGGATTAAGTTATATAATTCTGATTTTTAATTTAATTCCTAATAGCACTAGCATTTCTTAGTCCACACATAAACCTTTTAAATCTCATTTCTTTTGGATGTGCCCTCAGTTCTAAAAGTAGATACTTCCTACAGTTATAAACATGAAAGTTTTCTGTCTTGGTCCCTTTCTGTTCTCTAAAGCTGTGAATATCTGTGGATTTTTCAGTGACATATCAGAATTTTCATCCACTGTTAATCTGTTTGGTCATTGGTTAGGACACCCTTTAGAGGCCCATGATTGAAGCACTGCTACACAAGATGAAACTGTTAGGAAGATAGATCCTTCAACTTTATGATAGTAAAATACAACATCGACATTTGCAATGTTCAGTTTTGAGGGCCATATAATCTATTTTTTTAATGTCAAAAAAAGTTAGCTCATGATATCTTGAGTGGACTTATGACTTTGTCTTGTTGTGTCTGTAATTGTCCTTAGCTATATGTGGTCACACTATCATGCTCCTTATAAATCTCTTGGAAGTTTTCTTTGAATGTTTATTGTTTACTTCAAATTAAAAGCTTTAATAGCTTTTGTTGTACTAACTGGTCTTGTCCAATTGAAATATAATATAAGCAATACTATTTTACACACAATAAATGTAGTGATTTTCTAATTGGTCTTTATCCTAAATATCCAACATATTATTTTGTTGTATAGTAAATATAAAATATGGGGATATCTTGTTTTTCCCCAAATCTGGTGTGTATTTTCTATTTACCATACATTTCAACTAAAACTTGATATATCTCAAGCATTCCAAATCAGCATGTGACTGCTAATGTATCAGATTATAGCAAAAAGTTAGCAATCAGTGTGTATTTTTTATACCATTTCTTCATCTTTAGACACACTATACACATTCTGTTAAATATCACAATTGTGACTGGAGGAGATATGAATGACAGAAGTGACTTTACATTTAGGTCTTTGTCTTTAAATAAAATGTCTTTTAATCTGGCAAAACGAGGAAAAAAGGCTCTTGTTTTTTTCATCACTACAGAAATAAAACCAGAAGACATATCTGAATCCCAGGCTAAGGAACACAAGAAGAATACCCACAACTCCTCTAAACCCAGAGGACTACAAGGAAAGACAGCAAAAAAGGACACTTTGATGGGAGAAGGTAAGGGTTAAGCAGCAAAGACCTTTGTGGGTTAATGGTGGTGGCTCCCCTTTCTCTGATGTCAGGTTAGGTAGTGGTTCAGTTCCAGCCCCTTCTTTGTTTTTGTTTGTTTGTTTGTTATTTTCTTTTTTTCATTATTTTTTCTTAATTAAATAAAACCCCAGAGCAGGAAGACACAGGACTCTCTGACTCACCCAGCTAGTAGCCAGTTATTTGAACTGACATTTATATATCTTTTCTCAGAAAAAGATTATTGGCTTCACATTTGAGTTTGTTTAACAGAGAAAAGGGGAAAAGCCACTGGATAGAGGATAGGCATATAATCTTTCCCTTAACTGTTGCAAAGCTGCCAATTTGGCAACATTATTGAGTTTGGAAAAGCAGAGGGTGTAGTTGCCAAATGCTTGCTGTGCAAATTAGATTTTAGTGTAGAACCCTCAAGATCTGAGTCAGTATTGCTCAACCCTGCTTTGTTGTTTCCTGGGACTATTAGCAGCATGAATCATTTGCTGTGCTGTGCTGTGGTATGTGCTCCTGCTTCATTCACGTTATCATCAGAATCGATGCAAAGCAAGAAAGCTAAGGCGGGGCCTCAAATGAGTGTCTGGCTTTTCGCCTACTTAAGGGTGCACATTAGGAATGCAATGACCATAGCACATGGGTTTGCCAAACATGGACAGTGTGCATTAAAAATATTCACATAATTTCCATGACTCTGAAACACTTTAAAATATCATCTGTTCTAAGTAGAATAACAATTCTAGTTCTCCTAATATGTGTCAAATAGTATATTTTCTAGTAGAAAAGGAGTAATGGTTTTAGTGGTTCTGAGTTCGGGTTTAACTGAAATCTGCTAGTTGGAAATTATAGTTGAATGAGATTTTTGGTTGTGTGTATGCAATTGAGTGTATTTGTGTGTGACCATGTGTGTGTTTACACACACACACACACACACACACACACACACACACACACACACACACACGCACACACACACACACACACACATAAATCAGCTTGTTTGACTGTGCCATTTTCCAAAGAAGAAATACAATTTTTATTTTTCAAAATTATCCAGCCTCACTCTATACTAAATAATAATAAAAATGATGATGATGATGATGATGATGATGATGATGATAGGGATAATAGTAAAGTGGGGATATGCTAATATTCAAAAATAGAGTGAGAAAAAGAGACCCAAGAATTCTTTGGAGATTCCACATCAAGCCATTTGGATCTTGGGGACTTATCCATCTCTTAAACAGGAAAGCTTCTTGTCCTCTATTGCACACAAATTCAGGTTGTATTTGAAATTGCCTTCTGATCCCAGCAGCTCATCTTCAGCTACATTCTTCAGCCACTGGCTGGGGGGAAGCCGGGCTTGCACCTAACCTAATATGGTTATCTACCTGGCTCACAATCTCCTTGCTTAAATTAATGTTATTAAATGTTCTCCAATGACTGGGTTTTATGGTGTAGTTTATTAATAAATTATCAGGAACGAGACAAGAAATAGGGCTTCTGGGACCAGTTTAGACTGGAGAGATGGAAACATCAAAGAGGCCATTTTATTAGGACATCCGTGTTAAAAATAGATGATCCGTGAGGATCATGCTAGATTTGTTTCCTTATCTTCCAAGCTTTGTCCGGATCTTAAAAACATCTTTTCCAAAACTGCCTAATTATTAAAATGCTTTAAATAAGTTTGGGTTTGTTCCACTATTTACATGACATTTTAGTTTTCAGTTTCCGTCTGTGTTTTCAAATTTTGGGCATTTACTACTAATAGAGTTCGTTGGCTTTCCTGCTTGCCAGTGTCTTCTTTCCTTACGGATTCCCCCAGAGACAGAGATGATTTAGAAAGATGGGCTGAGTCTTACTCCTAAATTTAGATACTAAGCGCATTATGTCATGGATGCAAGGGTGGAAGAAAGGAGGGAAGTATGGAGAAAGGGCCCTTAGAGCACACCGCTGCCAAGGGTTTCGACACGCTGACGCCATCTTTCCAGTTCCTATATAATGCTTCTCTTCTATGCCTCAGATTTAACAAATCCTCCTTGTCAGATGGGTGAGCAGGAGGATGTGACAGTCGTGGCCATGGAACCATGGAGTCGGACAGACTGGCTTTACTTCTGAATGCCTCCTTTGACAAACTTTCTATTCTCCAGCTTCACAACTAACCTCCCCATGCCTTTAGGTTTCCAAACTTGTAGAACTGACGTAGTAATAATGATAATCACGGTCAGGGTTGTTGCACAACCTAACCTAACCTTATGTATTAATTAAGAAAATTAATATCAGCAAAGGTCACAGGGAAAATCATAGCATATAATGAATTAACCATGTGCTAGGTATTGTTGGATTTTCTTATGTGACATTCACTCAACCTGGCATAGCATAACTCCTCGTTAGTTTGCTAGCATACTCTTTCAATTGAGGCACTAGATACTAAACACTTTTTCTTCATACAGTTTCCCCTAGTCCTTCTATAAGGAGTTGCCCTCCTCTGCATTTGATACAGGACACAGGCAGCCACCAAATTCTCAGCACAAAGGAGATTTATTAGCATTGTGGGGGAAGCAGGGGCAAGAAGATGGGTGGAGCAAGGTTGGGCTGCCTCTGAATCAGAAGGCACACAGCAAGCACTAGCTGTTTCTGTTTGTGTGTTTGTTTTTTATTTGCCTGTTTGTTTTTGCTGATGTGTGTTTTTAAAGGAAAAAATGGGGAAGTCCATGATAGGGTGGGTTGGTAAGTCCTGATTGGACAGGTTAGCCAGAATGAATGATGAATTTTCATTACTGAATCTTGGTGGTTTTGTCTCAGGGATGAGCCAAAGGTCAAATAAGGGAATAGAGCATGGGGGCTAGCTTTCAGAATGTAGTCTAACAGTTTAGCAAGGGCAAGAAAGGGGAAAGGGAAGGGAAAGGGCAAGGCCTGTCTGTAAGCTTGGGCCTGCTAGAGAGTCTTTCACTTCCATATTTAAATAAAAAGGGAATATATTTCTTATTGGATTAAGAAATACTGCATATGTGCCTGCATAGTAGTAGTTAGCTATGGCCTTGAGAATTCCTTTTTACCCTTCCATTAATTTGTTTATTCACTTTACAGCCTGATTGCATCTCCATTCCTTCCCTCCTGCTAGTCTCACCCTTACACCCTATTCCCCTTCCTCCTCCCTCCCATTCTCCTTAGAGAAGGGGAGGCCCCTCTTTTTGGTACCCAGACACTCTGGTACATAAAGTAATAGAGGACTAAATGCATCCTCTCCCACTGAGGAGAGAGGCAGTCAGACAAGACAGCCCAGGATTCAAAGGTCCACAACAAGAGACAGAGATGGCCCTGCTGCAGTTGTTAGGGGACCCATATGAAGACTGGGTTGCATGTCTGCTACATATTTGCAGGGGTAGGGTGGCTAGGTCCTGCCACATGTACACTTCAGTTAGTGGTTCAGTCTCTGTGCCCCATCCATGGGCCCAGGTTAGTTAAAACTGTAGGCCTTCTTGAACACTTTCTTTTTTTTTTTTCATGTAATAGTTTCTTTTTCAAGGATAGTAGCTCTCTCTCAGAGCATTATTGTCCCCTTTATATGGCAACTGACTTTCCAATGGTATTGCAGAGAAGAGTCTCAGTTGTAAAACTAAAAAGCAGTAAAACTTAGTCATTTCCTCACTTTCAGAATTCTGGGGACAATTAGTTACATTTTCTTGGAAGAATATTTGCAGTGAGTAGAGAAAATACTTTCTGACCAGGACTTGGTAAGGGCAGTTCACTGTTGGCAGTGTGTGGAGACCAAGGATACTGGAATATCACCTGATGCCTGGTGTCAAACCCACAACAGAAATTATTTCATTCCAGATGGCAAGAGTATCAAGAATTAGAAACCTCACCTGAAGCTCCTCCCTACCATTGCTACACTTGAGTGAGAACTCAGGACAATGAGTGACTAGTGAAGTTTAGTTCTCCTCTCTATGTACTGAACATTAATTTACTGTATCATAGCATCCTGTTGTGTAGTTTCCAGGAGATGTTATAAGCTTTCCTATTTAACATCAAATTCTAACATTTGGAGACTCAATTTTAGGGACAATTAGAGAATAATGTTAGCCAATGAAGAATAAAGAAATCACAACAGACAGATATCCAATCAACAATTGTAGATATGTAACTAGGTGCTAAAAGGGAAAAGAACAATATTTGAATGATACCTCTAGCCCTTGTAGGTCCTCCTGAATCATTTTGTACTGTTTCGAATCTCATTTGTTAGGGACTCCCATTTTGCAGAAACTCTGGTTCATAGCGATGCAAGGGGAGGAGTCTTGTGTTGCTATCAGAACTCAGAACTGTATTTTGTTTTCTCTGTCTTCTTGGTCATACCACCTTCATCTCCCAGGCTAGAAACATACAAGTTCTGTTTCTTTCCTTGGTCAGTTTATCTCATACTTCCCTCTTTCTTGTTTGCTGAATTTTATAAATTTAGCCTTCTTCTTTTGTTTCTTGATGTACTTATCTTTTTGCTTCATTTCACAGTATCTTCAGTACAGCCACATTTACTGTCTGAAGGCCTGTGTCTTCCCATCCTCTCCAGTTGCTTGACCCTCAGTGACAGTATTCCTTATTCACTTTACAGCCCGATTGCAGCCCCTTTCCTTCTCTCCTGCTAGTTTCACCCTTACACCCTGTTCCCCTCCCTCCTCCCTCCCATTTTCACACAGCATCTCCACTTCAAAATATTCTCAAATGTGTCCACATATTTAGCTTCTCTCTCATTTATCCCATCTCAAGATGAACCGTTTTTCGGATTCCTGTATCTAAGAGTTTATAGTACACCATCTTGTCAACTTAATACAAGGCTTACTTCTGTCTACCTTAACATTTGATATAAATTTATATCTTCTCTAAGCCTGACCTCATTTACCATAGTGATTGTTATATTAAAAACCACAGGGCAAAACAGGAGAGATGTTTTTCCAAAGCGCTAAGAAAGGCAAGTGTATTTGAAAACTACTAATTAATAGCATCTCTATAGAGATGCTCATTAAAAGGGGAAGTAAATATTTCCTATTTTAAAAGCATGAATAAAATCTAGCACTTATTTTCTTAAAATAACTTGAAAATTAGCACTGAAATTTCTGTTGCTGCACAATATTTTACTAACCATAAAATTTCAGATTTCTTACTCAAATATGTACAAATCAAAAAATTTAATCATATCACCTTATAATACAGTTTTGACACTATAGTATGTAGTCATATATAAATCAAAATTAAAACGACAACATTGGAAACCATTTATAGATTATATTAGAATTTAAAGCTGACCCTTCTTTGTAAAGTTATTGTGGCTTAGGAATTTCATTATAGCAACACAAAGCAAATTAACACAATGAATGCATTGGATGTGGTTAGGTAAGATCATGAAAATGGCTTAAATATGTGGTCAGTTTTGAAGAATATTACTGAAAGATATGGTGAACCAATTAAAAACTATATTTTGCCAAACAGTTTAAAGAAACACTGAATATGGTAGAGGATGATCATATGTTTATGATATATGTTTCATAATTACAAAGATCTATTTACTTATATTAATGTAATTTCAATCACTTTATACAATGTCAAATGGTATAAGATGATCTAAATTTCTTCATAAAATATTAACTAGTGAGATGGAGCCACCAACCTTCTAAAATAAATTAAGTAAATTGATGCCATGGCTGTGAGAATGTTAGAATCTAGCAGAGAGGTAAAATTTATTTTACCACTCTTCACACTCTTCATATTCTGTGATAAAAATATATAGGGTATAGGGGACTTTTGGGATGGCATTTGAAATATAAATGAAGAAAAAATATATATATATAAAGAAAATGACATAGCAACACACATTACTCATATGTTAACACAAAAAACATTCATAAGAAAAACAATCTTCACATGGAACTAGTTAATTTGACTACTTAAAATATTTACATATATATATATATGTATATATATATATATATATATTTGGCTGTGATCATGAAAATAGATCTATCTATTACATTTTAGGTAATTTAGATTTAGAAAAATAACCTATGGTAAAAGTAAAAACTAAACAGAGGTATAGATAATTCCAGTGGTAAAGAGGAATAGAAGAAAAAAATAGTAACACATGAGTATGAAGAGTTACAAAGACAAAGTTCGGAGCTGAGACAGAAGAAAGGACCATCCAGAGACTGCCCCACCAGGGTATCCATACCATATAGAACCAAAAAACCCAGACACTATTGCATATGCCAGCAAGAGTTTGCTGACAAGACCCTTATATAACTGTCTCTTGTGAGGCTATGCCAGTGCCTGGTAAATACAGAAGTGGATGCTCACAGTCATCTATTGGATAGAACACAGGGCCCCTAATGAAGGATCTAGAAAAAGTACCCAAGGAGCTAAAGGGGTCAGCAACCCTATAGGAGGATCAACAATATGAACTAGCTAGTACCCCCAGAGCTATGTCTCTAGCTGCAGATGTAGCAGATGATGGCCTAGTCAGCCACCAATGGGAGGAGAGGCCCTTGGTATTGTGAAGATTGTATGCCCCAGTACAGGGGAATGCCAGGGCCTAGAAGCAGGAGTGGGTGGGTTGGGGAGCAGGGCAGGGGGAGGGTATAGGGGACATTTGGGATGGCATTTGAAATATAAATGAAGAATATATATATATATATATATATATATATATATATATATATATATAAAGAAAATGACATAGCAACACGCATTACTCATATGTTAACATAAAAAGCATTCATAAGGAAAACAGTCTTCACATGGAACTAGTTAATTTGACTACTTAGATCCATATTTTAAAAATACATTTCACAGACCATATGAAGCTCAAGAAGGAAGACCAAAGTGTAGACACTTCTGTCCTTGTTAGAAGGGGGAACAGAATACTCATGAGAGGAAGTACAGAGACAAAGTGTGAAGCAGAGACTGAAGAAAAGGCCATCCAGAGACTGCCCCACCTGGGGATCCATGCCATATACAGACACCAACCCAGACATTACAGTGGATGCCAATAAGTGACAGGAGCCTGGTATGCATGTCTCCCAAGAGGCTCTGCCAGAGCTGGACAAATACAGATTCAGATGCTCTAAGCCAACCATTGGACTGAGCATGGGGTCCCCAATGGAAGAGCTAGAGAAAGGACTAAAGATGCTGAAGGGGTTTGCAACCCCATAGGAGGAACACCAATATCAACCAACCAGAACCCCCCCCCCCCCCCCGCCAGAGCGCCCAAGGACTAAACCACCAACCAAAGAGGACACATGGAGTGCCCCATGACTCTAACTGCATATGTAGCAGAGGATGGCCTTGTCAGGCATCAATAGGAGGAGAGGCCCTTGGCTCTGTGAAAATTTGTGAAGGCGCAATGCTCCAATGTAGGAGAATGCCAGGTCAGGGAGTCAGGAGTGGGTGAATGGATGGGAGAACACCCTCATCGAAGCAGGAGGAGGTATATTGTATAGGGGGTTTCAGGGCGGGAGGACAGGGAAAGAGGATAGCATTTGAAATGTAAATAAAGAAAATATCTAATAAAAAATAAATTAAAAATAAAACAAGAAAGTAAATTTCACAGACATAACTTAGCTGAATAAATTGACCAAACAGAAGCAGAGGTAGAGTATCTCCAAACCAATAAAGTATAAGGTGCTAGGGACAGTATGTAAGAGACTAGATAAATTTCCTTCTTTGTCTTATATTCTCCAAATTTCTCTGCCTTCTAAAGAACAATGTATTGCTTATTAAGATAAACACTAACTTCTACACAAAGGAATATAGAATCTAATTAGAATACAAGCAGCAGTGTTTATTACCTGTATACATTCTCTAACACATGGGCAGGATTCCCAGTCCTTATGACAAGCAATGGAGTACACGCCTTCTCCTAACTGACCTCCACTTCAGATTGCTGGAGTCTCATAGAAAGTAACTGTACTGAGGGCTTATGTGGTTCAGCACTGAGCACCATACATAGAGCTAGAGTAAGAAAAACTGTGAACATTTCAGATGAGGGTTGGGAGCCAGATTATACTCATTAATTATTGTGGTATTAAAAAAAGGAAGGAAGGAAGGAAGGAAGGAAGGAAGGAAGGAAGGAAGGAAGGAAGGAAGGAAGGAAGGAAGGAAGAAAAAGAGGAAATAAAAAACTAGGGAGAGACAGTTAGAGCAAACCATATGTGTGTGTTTGTGTGTGTGTGTATAAGAGAGAGAGAGAGAGAGAGAGAGCATGTGCTTGCTGTTTGAGAATGTTTTCAAAGTCAAAAGAGACTAAGGAGCTGCAGAAGTTACAGGTTCATGCACCCATAAGGTCCTCAACACAATGAGTCTGTATTTGGGAAGAGGAGTGATATGTCTTGCCCATGTTTTATAATGTTCTCCCTGAAGCTTCATCTTTCCTGATTACAAATGGTAAGAAATATGGTTGGGTCCTCTGAAGTCATGTTTCCATTTTAGTGGAGACCCATCAACAAGAATGATGAGGGAGGCATGTAATTTCATATGTTTTGAGACTCACTATTCTTCCTTCCCTAAAACCCAAACATTCAGTTGAAGGCCTTAGGATACATATCTACTATAAATTCATTTTTTTAATCTAATTTGTCTGAGATCTAAGCTTCCTATGGAAGTCTAAGATCAAAGGAGCCAATTCTTTCTGATGTAGGCAGTGACACATAATGTGTGCTGACTTAGTTCTGTCTATAAGCTCACAGTGGGAGGTGGCCAGCCTCCCTGGGCACCTTTACACTGGGAACTTTCATTTCAGCTGGGGAGTCTACCAGGTGTGTTGTTGATTGGAGCTGCCATGTAAATAATTCATGGGAGATTTTTTTTTTTTTAATGTTTAGGGATCTGTAAAAGGAAGCTAAGTTTGTGTTAGTCTTTTATGAATAGATGCAGACTTGAAAAACAAAGGGATATGGAGCTTTCCAAGGAAGGTCTCTCAAAACCAGACTGAGAACATCTTCAATGGGTTCAGAAAAAGCAACATGTGATGTTCGATTCCTCAGGTCTGTAGTTGTATTGGTTTTATCTAAGGATTAAATTTTAAAACCTGTTTTTCACTTAAAGACAGCATCTATATGACCATTGATTCTTGTTCCTGGTTATTTGCTGTTGCTGAAAAACCTTCTTTTCCTCCTCATGAGAACAGTAGTTATGGAGTTGATACCAAGTTCAGTACAGGCTACATGAGGGGACATGGTGATTGTGCAAAGCTGACAACAGCAAACAGTTTCTCCCTTGAAGGCATTCAAAACCCTGTGAGGAAGAAAAGGCCGACACACAAGTGAAGGTGGCCAATAGAGGTGGTGGCATAGGCCAACTCAGTGTGCATTGTGGAAGGTGGTCAATAGAGGTGGCGGCATAGGCCAAGTCAGTGTGCATTGAGATATAAATCCAGGTAGCTGAGCTTTCAAGAAACATTTGTGGACGGAGTTGCAGACCATGTAGGAGAATTAGCATAACCAGGAATTTTCTATAGCTCTGAGCAAGATTTTTCCAGTTAGGTGACCATGGCAGATAAATAGCAGGCAACAGGGTCTGGAAAGGGATATTGGAGATACGAAGAACATGTGCTTCTCATATATTAATCCATGCACTGTAGAAATTACATGAGCAATATGGTTTCTCCTTATTTTTCCACTGTGAATACAAAACACCACTCATATTCATAGTTGCAATTGCCTTCATACATCTTCACATCCTTTTTCAATCCACTGTTAGAATGAACTGAAGTTGAAACTGGTACTTTGTGCCTGTTTCTTATGATAAAACAAAGATGTGCTGAATGTCTTTTAACACAGTAAAGAAGGCAGCCGTCAGTGAATTGGAACTGTATAATGTGCCATTTAATAAATCACCATCTTCAATGTGTATGAAAGAGTAAAGGATTGGAGGGGGAAATGAAAGATAAATGGGCATGGTAAATGTAGAGGATGATATTACTTTCTACATCCCAAGAATTTGGACAGATCTCTCATTTTTGTAAAGAGTAAGGCACATGAGAGGCATCCTTTTGCATACGTGACATCATTGCACACATTGGAGGATAGTGTAGAGTGGAGCAATGGCCAACTTCCAGAAGAGGATAGTGAGTACACACAATGACCACCTTCACTATTACACTGGTTCCTTAACTCTCTGTGCTTGTCCCAATCTTTCCACAGTATTGGTGTGGTCTTGGCTTCACTGACTCTGTAGAGTCAAATACTTGAATTTTTCCAGGTCTGTTCCTGCTTTATTTGTGGTCTTAGAAAGTTACTTAACTTGTGTCTTAACTCTTTTACATCTAAAGCAGTGACAATAACACTCCATAAATCAGAAAGCTGTTTTGAGAGCAAAATTACATGTGGAATTAGTAAGGAACATGTGTTGACTTTTGTAATTGTGATATGTGGCTGATTAAAACTATTAAAGCAAATTTTAGGAAAAATTACTAGTTTTTTTTTTTCTCAGCGTTCTGAATAAACATGTTGGTTGGCTTGATTGCTTGGCCTTGGCTGTGATGTGTATTTCAAATTTGACCCGTATTTACAACTAAAATTATTTTTTAACTTAATAACATCGTATGAGTGTTTTTTCTTCTTCTGGGAATGACCTAATCACATTTTGGTTACATAGGTAATATTAATTACAAATTGAGAAGGAAAAACAGTATTTTTTAAAGAAAGTATTTCTAAATTTATTTGGAAATTTGTTGAATAGATGTTATTCAATATTTTATTTTTTGACTATGCTGTCATGATGGCCAAATATAGAACTTGATTATAGAATATAGTAATCAACTGACTGAAAACAAAGTCCATTCTTCCCTTATGTTCTTTTTATAGATATGAGAATGAAGGTCATGCAGGGAATGCAGAGCCAGTTTCCCCGACACTCAATGGATGGAGTGTCCAAAAGGAAAGTTAGCCGCCTTGCTGTCCCAGAGGAAAGAAGAGCTACACCTGCCCCAAAGATTCCCAGAATCACCTATGTTCCAGGATCTCTTGCTCAGCAGCTGACCCTGCAGGAGCCTGGGAACTGGCAGGAGGCCCAACAGCAGTTGCTCAGATACCAGCTGGCAGGCCACAATCAGCTGCTCCTGTTACGCCCAGACCTCAGGCAAGAGAGGAAACAGGGTCAGGAACCAAGCCAGCTGGACAAAGGGAGTGACTGCATGAGACTGTCTCAAGAGAAGGCCACTTGCATTCCCACTGAGACTTTCTGCCTCCACACTGCTCCACCAGAAACTATCCAGTAACAGCTGTGGGCATGGAGCACTGTGGGAGAAAAGAAAAAAAAAATGAAAAGAAGAAAATGTTCAAAATTATTTCTGCATTGTAAATGGGGTGGGGGGGAAGAGGTCTGATCTGTTTCGACAAGTAAGGATAATGTGAACTCTAAATCTTTAAACTTTAATATGGAAGACAGTTTTACATTACAGCCAAATTAATACCTGTGCTATATATACTGAATTTCACTAGTAGGAACTGTGATTAAGCTTCTCCTACAGTCAACACTCAGGATGCTTTAGGCTTGTCTTATGGAAGACCTGTGATAGCTTTAGTTAGCTGATGTTGGATCTGCAGTGCTATAGAAATACCCAGGAGATATTTTACACTAAAATTTACATTCCAAACAGAGTTAACTTAATAAAAGTTACTTGTAGATTTTATTTTGTGGTTTAAATTCAGTCATTAACAGACGCTTACTGCATTGGAAACATTATCATTTATTCTTCATGAGTATGTGTACAAGAAAGATGATGGTCACATGGGATTTGTTAGGATTTCAGTTAGGAAAAGATGTGTAATACTGTTTAGGAAGAATTTTTTTATGTACTATAGTTACATACATTATGAGTATTTTTATGAAAAGGGGAAATATTCAAAATTGTATCTACATGGTAAATGGGCAAGGAGGGGTCTATCTGTTTGGACAATGAAGGGAGAATGTGGCCTCTCAATATTTTGACTTATTAGTTCTAATATTTCCTTTTAGTTGGGTCAAATTTACAATGACAAGGAAATTTTCCTGGAAGGCTAAACATAACCTAATGGTAAAGTGTATTAATAATTATAATAGAACTGATTGAGGGAGGGCTCTGATCCCTGGACTTGGTGAGATCGCCATCTTGTATCCTGGGTTTCTCAGAGAGCAGTCCACACAGAGGAGCACTCAGGTTGCAGAAGCAACAGAGCTTCTTGGACAAGGTCCCTTCAGGCCTTCTCCTCAGCTAGGAGGCAGAGCTGAGACCCAGTCTTCTGTACACCTTCCCTGCCAGAGGAGAGTCAGCCTGCAGAGAGTGCTCTGACCACTGGGACTCAGGAGAGAGTTGGACTCCCAGGAGTGCTGACAGAGGCTAAACAGAATCACAGGAGGAACAAGCTCCAGCCAGAGTCAGCTGGAACATTGAACACCAGAGATTACCAGATAACTAAAGGCAAACATAAGAATCTTACTAACACAAACTAAGACCAGTCAGCAACATCAAAACCCAATACTCCCAACACAGCCAGTCCTGGAAAAGCAAGATTCAGATTTAAAATCTTATCTAATGTTGCTAATAGAGGATTTTAAGAGGGGCATTAATAACTCACTTAGAGAAATACATGAGAACACTGCTAAACATGTAGAAGTGCTTAAAGAATAAGCACAAAAATCCCTTAAGAAATTAGAAGGAAAAAAAAAAAAAACTAAACGGGTGATGGAAATGAACAAAAGCATTAAAAATCTAAAAATGGAAGTAGAAACAATAAAGAAAACCTAAAGGGAGACAACTCTGGAGATAGAAACCCTAGGAAAAAAATCAGGAACCACAGATGAGAGCATCAGCAACATAATAAGAATTGGAAGAAACAATAGCAGGTGCTGAAGATTCCATAGAAAACATGGACACAACAATCAAAGAAAATGCAAAAAGATCCTAACTCAAAACTTCCAGGAAATCCAGGACATAATGAGAAGACCAACCCTACAGATAATAGGTATTGGTGAGAATGAAGACTTCCAAATTAAAGGGCCAGCAAATATCTTCAACAAAATTATAGAAGAAAACTTCCCACACCTAAAGAAAGAGATGTCCATGAACATACAAGAAGCCTACAGAACTCCAAATAGACTGGACCATAAAAATTGCTCCTGATCCATAATAATATGAACAACAAATGCACTAAATAAAGATAGAATATTGAAAGCAGTAAGGGAAAAAGGTCAAGTAACATATAAAGGCAAACATTTTATAATTACACCAGACTTCTCACCAGAGACTATGAAGATCCTGGACAGATGTTATAAACACCCTAAAGGAACACAAATACCAGCCCAGGCTACTATACCCAGCAAAACTCTCAATTACCATAGATGGAGAAACCAAAGTATTCCATGACAAAACCAAATTTACACAATATCTTTCCATGAATCCAGCCCTTCAAAGGATAATAAAGGGAAAACTCCAACACAAGAAGGGAAACTACACCCTTGAAAGCAAGAAAACAATCCTTCAACAAACCTAAAAGAAGATAGCCGAAAGAACAGAATCCCAACTCTAACAACAGAAATAACAGGCAGGAACAATTACTTTCCTTAATATCTCTTAATATCAATGGATGCAATTCCAAAATAAAAAGACATAGACTAACAAACTGGCTATATAAACAGGACCCAAAATTTGGTGCATACAGGAAACCTACCTCAGGGGCAAAGACAGACACTACCTCAGAGTATAAGGTTGGAAAACAAATTTCCAAGTAAATGGTCCGAAGAAACAATGTGGAGTAGCCATTCTAATATCGAATAAAATCAATTTCTAAACCAAAGTTATCAAAAAAGACAAGGAGGGGCACTTCATACTCATCAAAGGTAAAATCTGCCAAGATGAACTCTCAATTCTGACTATCTATGTTCCAAATGCAAGGGCATCCACATTCATTAAAGAAACTATAGTAAAGCTCAAAGCACACATTGCACCTCACACAATAATATTTGGAGAGTTCAACACCCCACTCTCATCAATGGACAGATCCTGCAAACAGAAACTAAACAGGGACACAGTGAAACTAACAGAAGTTATGAAACAAATGGACTTAACAGATATCTATAGAATATTTTATCCTAAAACAAAAAAATATACCTTATTCTAAGCACCTCATGCTACCTTCTCTAAAATTGACCACATAATTGGTCACAAAACAGGCCGAAAGAGTTATAAAAATAATGACATTATCCCATGTATCTTATCAGATCACCATGGAATAAGGATGATCTTCAATAACAACATAAATAATAGAAAGCCAACATTCACGTGGAAGCTGAAGAACACTCTACTGAATGATGCTTTGGTCAAGGAAGAAATTAAAGACTTTTTAGAGTGTAATGAAAATGAAGACACAACATACCCAAACTTATGGGACACAATTGAAGCATTCCTAAGAGGAAAACTCATAGTTCAGAGTGCCTCCAAAAAAAAAAAAAAAAAAAAAAAAATCTAGAGAGAGCATACAATAGCAGCTTGATGGCACACCTAAAAGCTCTAGAACAAAAGGAATCAAATTAATGCAAGAGGAGTAGAAGGCAGAAAATAACCAAACTCAGGGCTGAAATAAACCAAGTGGTAACAAAAAGAACTGTTCAAAGAATCAACCAAACCAGGAGCTGTTTTTTTGTTGTTTTTTTTGTTTGTTTGTTTGTTTGTATTTTGAGAAAATCAACAAGATAAATAAACCCTTAGCCAGTGTAACTAGAGGGGACTGAACAGTATCCTAATTTTAAAAATCAGAAATAAAAAAGGAGACATAACAACAGAACCTGAGGAAATTCAAAACATCATCAGATCTTACTACAAAAGGCTGTACTCAATAAAACTGAAAAATCTGGATGAAATGGACAATTTCCTAGACAGATACCTGGTACCAAAGTTAAATGAGGATCACATTAACAATCTAAACAGTCCCATATCCCCTAAAGAAATAGAAGCAGTCATTAATAGTCTCCCAACCAACAAAGCTCAGAACCAGATGAGTTTAGTGCAGAGTTTTATTAGACCATCAAAGAAGATCTAATTCCAATTCTCCTCAAACTATTCCAGAAAATAGAAACAGAAGTTACTCTACCCAATTCATTCTATGAAGCCAGAATTACTCTGATACCTAAACCACATAAACACCCAAGAAAGAAAGAGAACCTCAGACCAATTTCCCTTATGAATATCGATGTAAAAATTCTCAATAAAATTCTCACTAACCGAATCCAAGAAGACATCAAAATTATCATCCATCAAATTCAAGTAGGCTTCATCCCAAGGATGCAGGGATGGTTTAATATATGGAAATCCATCAATGCAATCCACTATATAAACAAACTCAAAGACAAAAACCACATGATCATCTTGTTAGATGCTGAGAAAGCATTTGATAAAATCCAACACCCCTTCATGATAAAAGTCTTGGATAGATCAGGAATTCAAGGCCCATTCCTACACATAAAGAAAGCAATATACACCAAACCAGTAGCCAATATCAAAATAAATGGAGAGAAGCTGGAAGCAATCCCACTAAAATCAGGAACTAGACAAGGCTGTCCACTTTCTCCCTACCTATTCAATATAGTACTTGAAATCCTAACCAGAGAAATTATAAAACAAAAGGAGATCAAGGAGATACAAATTGGAAAGGAAGAAGTCAAAATATCACTATTTGCAGATGATATGATAGCATATATAAGTGACCCTAAAATTCCACCAGAGAACACATGATAAGCAACTTCAGTGCAGTAGCTGGATATAAAATTAACTCAAACAAATCAGTGGCCTTTCTACACCTTGGATAAACAGGCTGAGAAAGAAATTGGGAAACAACACCCTTCACAATAGTCACAAATAATATAAAATATCTTGGTGTGACTCTAAGGAAGTGAAAGATCTGTATGATAAGAACCTCAAGTCTCTGAAGAAAGATAGCCAAGAAGATCTCAGAAGATGGAAAGACCTCCCATGCGCATGGATTGGCAGGATCACTATAGTAAAAGTGGCTATCTTGTTGAAATCAATCTACAGATTCAATGCAATCCCCATCAAAATTCAACTCAATTTTTCACTGAGTTAGAAAGGGCACATTAGCAAATTCATCTGGAATAACAAAAAACCTAGCAGAGCAAAAATTATTCTCAACAATAAAAGAACCTCTGGTGGAATCACCATGCCTGATCTCAAACTGAACTTCAGAGCAATTGTGATAAAAACTGCATGGTACTGGTACAGTGACAGATAGGTAGATCATTAGAATAGAATTGAAGACCCAGAAATGAACCCACAAATCTATGGTCACTTGATCTTTGAGAAAGGAGCTAAAACCATCCAGTAGAAAAAAGACAACATTTCAACAAATGATGCCTGTTCAACTGGTGGTTATCATGTAGAAGAATGCAAATTGATCCATTCTTTTTCTCAGTGTACAAAGCTCAAGTCTAAGTGGATCAAGGAAGTCCACATAAAACCAGAAACTTTTAGAGAAGAATTACACTGAAACTTATAGAGAAGAAAGTTTGGAAAAGCCTAGAAAATATGGGCAAAGTGGAAAAATTCCTGAACAGAACTGCAATAGCTTGTGCTGTAAGATCAAGAATTGACAAATAGGAACTCATAAAAATGCAAAGCTTATGAAAGGCAAAAGACACTGTCAATAAGACAAAAAGGCCACCAACAGATTGGGAAAGTATCTTTATGATTCCTAAATCTGATAGGGGACTAATATATAATATATATAAAAACTCAAGAAGATGGACTCCAGAAAATCAAATAACCCTACTAAAAATGGGGTACAGAGCTAAACAAAGAATTTTCAACTGAGGAATATCGAATGGCTGAGAAGCACCTGAAAAATGTTCAACATCCTTAATCATTAGGGAAATGCAAATCAAAACAACCTTGAGATTCTACCTCAATCCAGTCAGAATGGCTAAGATCAAAAATTCAGGTGACAGCAGATGCTGGAGAGGATGTGGAGAAAGAGGAACACTCCTCCATTGTTGGTGGGATTGCAAGCTGGTACAACCATTCTGGAAATCAGTCTGGTGGTTCCTCAGAAAATTAGACATAGTACTAAGGGAAGATCCAGCACTTCCTCTCCTATGCATATACCAAGAAGATTTTCCAACTGTTAATAAGAACTCATGCTCCACTATTTTCATAGTAGCCTTATTTATAATAGCCAGAAGCTGGAAAGAACCCAGGTTTCTCTCAACAGAGGAATGGATACAGAAAATGTGATACATTTACACAATGGAGTACTAATAAGCAATTAAAAAAAGAATTCATAAAATCTTAGGCAAATGGATGCATCCATCTCTATTCAAACTAAAGAATACTTAAGTGCACTGACTTCTCACATTTGTCTGCTTCTCAGAAATCCTTTCAACATGAGCATATGAAGCAAGGTTATAGATGACAGTCAGTAAAGAGAATTTCCACAATTTTCCTTGGAAATGTCAGATTTTCCAAGTGTGTAAACCAGGACTTTCCAATCTCATCATGACTAAGGAGCTATTCTGCTTTTGAGACAGAATACAGGCAAGCAACAGTGTCTTCTATTGCTAACTCTCAAATAACTGCAGCTTAGAAATGGAATCCATAGGAATTATTGGTAGAAAGTAGTCATCAACTGGAATTCTTATCTTTCCCACTGTGAGTTGGACATAGCTATCTCAGCCTTTTTCCTCTTTAAACATTCCTGAATTTTCTCATAAAGCTCACAGTTTCTAAGATTACTTTGTTTGGAGGTGGAGACGCTTCCCTGTGGTTCTGTAGTGACTACTGAGTGGAGGAACGATGATACTGAGTTTGATGCTCCTTAGGAAATGTAAATCCAGTCTGTATGAATGCTGAGATACCATAAGACAATTGAAATTATAAAAATTTACCATTAAGGTATAAGCTAGTTTCCTCAGGATAAATCTCTGTAGATTTGTATTTTTCAGACAACAAAGGTATTTTGGAAATAGCTACCATAAACCATCTACTTATGCATGACATTGCTTCTCACACTTAATTATTCCTTGCAATAATTATTTTATTATATTTCATTTGGTAACTTTTTGATCATTAAAACTATTGGCCTCTGCAAATTCTAGTGCAAACTCTGCATGCTAAAGAACTGTGATCTTCATGGACCAATCCCTTTCAGAAATTAAGGAGATTGAGGACTATGGGAGAGTAGCCCTCAGTCATTGCATTGCCTGCTGTTTATCTTTGCATTACATCTGCACTCAGGTAACTGCCTTTGACACATGCTGAACTCTATTCCATGTACCTACTGAGAATTTTCAATAGGTTGTTTCATAACCACTGTGAAGTCTGTGCAAAGCTCAACCCTGTTCCAACTCATTTTCCCCTCCTCATCCAATAAATGGCATCATATAATAACAGAAGCCATGACACTTTTTTGTATGTCAGGCTTCTCATTCAACTCCCAAGACTCATTTATACACATTTCTCCAGTCTTAGTCTAATCTCCTCATGCTGCACAGGACTGTCTTTGTGTGGGATAACTTTTGAGCTGGTTCTCTGTTTCACTGCTTAAAAAGAAAGGGATGGGCGAGTGGGATAAATACTGGAGGCAGGAAAAGAAACTAAGTTCACTTATGGCTTAGAACAAGTTTGTTGACGAGAGCCCACGATAAGCCAACCCTGAACTGCACCATTGATGAAGGTAAATATTTCTCAGCTACTCCTATTAACCAATTAACCGATGTGATAAACATCTCTTTTCCTGTGTCATTTGAGAGAACCTATTTTTGTTGCTCATTTGTAATGCTCTTTATATGATGTGCCCTTCCTCCCAAGAGATTATGGTACTGAAGCTCTGAGGATTTAAAAGTATTTGAACACAGATTTTAATCTGTTAACAGATGCTCATCACAAAAAGCTGATAAACAGGAGAGGTAATACAAATGTCATTTACTGAGCTGTTTCACAGCAGTTGTGTGTTTGAAAACTTTATTTTGTACTCAGTAAAAACATTCTTTATTAATCAGTCAAAAATATGAAATCATTAATAAATATTTTTGCATACTAAAATGCAAAGGAAAACCAACGAAGTTTGTCCTATTTTGCTTTTAGCATCATGTTCGAGGAGATTCAGCCTTCAACAGATGACATTCCTAGAGAAGAGACTCAGCCAATTACCATAGAGTTCTTGCCCATGTTACTACCAATCAAGCTGCTAAAAACAAAGATGCCTTGAGCTCCCTCAGGTTTTATCTCTTTCAAAAGCTACTCAGTTGAATGACTCTTACCAATCTACTGACAGAATTCCAAATTTACAGAATTGCTGTACATTAAAATGCACACAAAGTACATTCAAATACATAAAAGGAGAAACATTATAGAACACACTTGCTACGCAACTAAATTTCTTTGAAACTATGTATGTCTGTGGCAGTAAAGTGATTCCATCACTGAGAAATTGTACATTTATTCCATCAATCTCTTGCCAGATTTAAAATGGACTCAGTGAAAATTTTAGGAAAGCAATAAGAAGAATTAGAATTGGATGGAGAACAATTTATTACAATCTTCATTAGAGTGCTGTGAACAACTAACTACAGAAAAGAGAGCACGTTTCTAGACTGCAGCTTTAAAAGGCAAATGAAATATTTTTTTATGAAGTCAAGTGAAGCATGAGGAGAAGAAAACACAGATTTGTGTTTTTGCATTCCTTTCATCATTGGGAAGAGAGGCCCCTTGGTATTGCAAACTTTATATGCCCCAATACAGGGGAACGCCAGGGCCAAGAAGTGGAGGTGGGTGGGTAGGAGAGGAGAGCAGGGGAAGGGTATAGGGAACTTTCCGGATAGCATTTGAGCTGTAAATTAAGATATCTAATTTTAAAAAAGGAAAAAACTGGTAACTTTTAAATACATTATTAAAATCAATTGGGAGCTTCTCACTCTCAACAATTAAGATAAAGAATAGATTCTCTCTAACACAATAGTTTCTTTTATGTGAGAAAATTCTTTAATTCAGCTCCTCAGATTTAGACTCTCAAGTTAGAGACGTAACATGTAAATAAACAGGCTGACTTGAGAAATTAAATGATGTAGAATTTTTCTTAATATCAGGAAAATAAATATACTTAGAGTCTTTCCCTAGAGTCTTGAATACACTAGATATATGTTTGGGATTATAGATTGAGTAATAGCATCAACTTCTATTCCCAACAAAAATTTTATGCTATTCTCAATGATGTGGCAGCCTCAATTATTACCTCTTTCTACAAACTTCAATCACTTCCCATATACTAGTTTGTTTCAATAATAATCCAACATGGTTAATAAATTCATATCCTAAAACACAAATAAAAAAGAAGAGGAAAAAACAAGGAAATATAGTTGTTAGTACCTTTTTTATTATACTGTGGTTTCTATTATGCTACAAGTTCATTAATATCATTTGACCCTGCTACAGAATAGAGATTACTCTAGTGGTAACCACAGATGACCTCTGCATTGTAAGTCTGAACAATGATTCTCTGTTTTTTCTTTGCATTACCTCAGTTGAATATCTATTTGAATCTTTCTCAGATACCACCATTTTGTATTGACTTTATTTTGGGTCCTTGGTTTACTTACATGCCCATGTACTTGTGTGGTGGCTATAATGAGAAGTTCTCTCATAAGCTCATAATTATGAATATCTGATCCCCAGATAGTGAACCTGCTTGGGAGGATTCAGAGGTGTGCACTTGTTGGATGAGATATGTCCCCGGTGATAGGCTTTGATGTTTCAAAAGACTTATGTCATTCCTGAATACTTTCTCTTTCTGCCTTCTGCTTATGGATCAAGATGTGACTTCTCATCCGTTCTTGCCACTTGTACCATTATTTTGCCATCATGTTCTCTAAGCCCCTGAAATAGGAATCCCAATTAAATAATTCTCTTTGTAAGTTACAACTTGGTCATTGAGTTTTTTCACAAAAATAAAAAAGTAACTAAGACAGAAGTGAAAGTTGGCACCAAGAGTAGAATATTGCTGTGAAAAAGCTGACCATGTTATTTTTGGAGGACTATGGAAGACTTTGGGACTTTGGACTAGAAAAGTCAACATTGTAAGAAGAGTTTGATTGGTCTTCCTAGTAGTGATGAGAAGACAGTTGTGATGAGAGCATTGTGGATTATGGAGCTCAAGAAGTTTCTGAGTGAAGAAGCTAGGCCTCAACCGGCCCCTGGGATAGAGGCCATTATTGTCATATTTTGGTTTAAAATGTGTCTGCCTTTGGCCCCTGCCCTAAGAATTCACATGAGGCCAAAGTTAAAAGTCAATTTAAAATGAATTTCTTTGGTAGGGGAGATTTCAAAGCTGACTAGTATTTTCTATGTCTTCTGGTTATTAGTGTCCCCTCTTTGCAGTTATACAATGAAAAAAGATCAAATTGGGCAAAAAGTAATACAAAGTGTACAGTTTGAAGAGAGAGCACTAAGAAATTTAATGTCCGAACCAAGGAGAGGCTGGATCCCCAGTGAAACAAAGGGAGAGGCTTAATCAGGGCAAGATTAACCCAGGCCAACTACAAAGCCAGGTGTTGTGGTGCATGCCATTAATCCCAGTAGAAAGGTAGAAACAAGCAGATCTCTGAGTTCAAGACCAGTCTGGTCTACAAAATGAGTTCCAGGATAGAAATAGTTATGAAAAGAAACTCGGTCTTGGAAGGAAGAGAGAGAGAGAGAGAGAGAGAGAGAGAGAGAGAGAGAGAGAGAGAGAGAGAGGAACAACAAACTAAGACTGCTGAAAATGTAATCCAAGGTGCTCAGGCTCTATCCCAAGTGGGCAACCAAACTTATCAGTGTGATCCACATGGTTCTAGCTTTAGATTTATGAAGGTTACACAATTAAAGGACATGTAGAATCATTTTTTTTAAGATTAATGAGTTCATCTGAGCCATATGTATAGCAGGGGAGTACTTGTGTAGGACCGCCGAGAGGTCATTGTGTAGAGTTTTGAAAATGAATATTTGCTAACTTTGAAGACCCCCAAGGTGTTAGAGACATGCCAGAGCTATGGGTTTTCTGACACAGACAACTTGAAACAGGGAGTAGGGTCAGCTCAAGAGAGAGAAGTGTGTTGTAGGTAGCCTTTGACATGAGACATGGGATATCATACATTGGATATATAGTTTCAGGATTTGGATTTTGACCCACTGAGTTTCTCCCTTGCTTGGGACTAGCATTTTCTCACCGTATTCTCTTTTTAAAAATCAGATATTTTCTTTACTTACATTTCAAATGTTATCCCCTTTCCTAGTTTCCTCCACAAAAATTCCCTATCCCCCCACCTCCACTCCCCAACTCACCCACTCCTGCATCTTGGCCCTGGCATTTCCCTGTACTGGGACATAGAACCTTCACAAGACCACGAGCCTCTCCTCCCATTGATGGCTGACTAGGCCATACTCTGCTACATATGCAGCTAGAGACATGAGTCCCACCATGCTACTTGTAAATTGGAAATGTGCAATTTTATTTTCTTTTTATCCTGCCTGAGTTTCTAGTTAAAAGATTGCCTTGAGTCTCAGAAGAAACTTGAGACTTTTAAACAGTTGTTGAGATGGAAAGACTATGGGGAGTTTTGAAGTTGGACTCACTGATGTTTACGTTATGATATGGCCATGAGTCTATGGGGACTGGGGAGTGAAATAAGGTTGTTTGAATAAGAGCAGCCCCAATATGCTCATGTGTTTGAATACTCTGTTCTCAGTTGGAGGAACTCTGTCGCCTTGTTGGAGGAGCTGTGTCATAGCCATGGGTTTTGAGGCATCATAAGACTCCCATCTTTCTCAGTGTGCCCTCTCTGCTTTCTTTTGGTGAATTAAGGTGTTAGTTCTCAGCTGTTTCTGCCATGATGCCTCCATGCTACCATAATGTACAGTAACTTTCTGAAACCACATGACCAATTAAATGCTCTTTAAATTGACTTGGGTCATGTTGTTTTTCTACAGAAACAGAAAAGTAACTAAGATGATTCGCTGTCTCGGTAAGGAGTAGGGTTAGAATAATTTTTGATCAGAGTCAAAGCCCATGTTTTTGCTAAGTCTGTTGTAGCACAGTACTGAGAAAAAGATACACAAAACACTAAGGCTATTAATACAGGTTGCCAGGCTGTCAACTGTAAGCTGCCTGCAGCCTACGCTAACTGGGTTCCTGAGGGGGAGGCTGGAGCTATATGGGAGAGAACAGTCGAGAGGAATATGGAGGCCAAGGCAAATGTACTCTGATCAAGACCCCAAAGTTTATTGGGAGTCTGTGCTTCTAAAGAGGATAGGCCCATCCCCTGCCAGTCCACTCTTGGCTCCTGGGTCCAGCCTGAAGATGACGATGTGCAGTGTGCAGGATGTGTCTCTAGAATGTCTCAAGGGTGTCTCAGCAGTGAGCAGGATTTTGGTGAAGTACAGCAGCAGTTGACATAACAAAAGCCAACTAAGTTGGAAGGCTACACTGCAGGTAATCTCATTCCAGTGGCAGCAACATCTGAATCGGCCTGCTGTGCGGCTGGGGGAGGTTACAGTCAACTTATTATGAACTCAATATTTATATTTTCTTCAGATTTGTACATTGAAATCCTAATTTCTGCTGTTATACTGTTTGCAAGTATAGGCAAAAGAAGGACCTGAGCTGTAATCATGAAAAGTTGTAAAAGTGAAGGAGACTGGATTGCCTGTAGGTGATAGGACTGGGCACTTCGTGATGGGACTAAGACCCTTATGAATAGAAGCAGAATGTGGGAGCTCTCTCTCTCTCTTTTTCCATGCCCGCCCTCCTTTGACCCCCCACACCATGCCAAGCTTTCTGCTAAATGGGGTCATAGAAAAAAGCTGGCAATCTACAAAGTAGAAAGAGGGCTTTCACCAGTGACTGGACTCTAGTTTTCCACATTTTGGTTTTGTAACTACTTGCATCACATTTAATAACTTTTCAACTTTGTGCTTCAACATAGTCTCACCCATATAATTCCTTACTGGACAGAGTGATCAAAAAAATCTCAATGAATTTTTATAGCTCCCCAACACATATTCAGCAGAAGACTGTAGGGTCTGGGTTCAGTCAGAGAAGATGCACCTAACTTTCAAGATACTAGAGGCCCTGGAAGTTTAGAGGTATGGTTGGGTGGGGAGTGGGGGTGGGAACATCCTTGTGGAGACAGGGGAGTGGGTAGGAGGTATGGGGTGTGGAACAATTGGAGGGGTGAGGGTGGGAATAAAATCTAGAGTGTAAAAAAAAAGAAAAAAATTTAATATATCTACTAAATATAAATTTAATAATGAGATAATGAAATGAAAATTATTTCCTGACTCACTATTTTGCAAAATTTCAGTGTATTTTTTACGATGACTTTGCCTCTATGATCAGATATGACATTTATACCATGGCTTACCCTGTTCTGATCCATTACCTTTATTGCACAATGAATGAGTACATTAAGTCTAATGTGCTTTTTGAAGGAGGATAATGGCATTTGTTAGTCTTCTTGTCATGAACACATACTTTCATTCATGAAACCTATGTGGTGAAGCAAAACATATTTTGTAAACTTTACCTCATTTAAGCATTTTGGTAATTATATATAAATCAACTTATCCTTATTTATAGTCATTTGCATACTCTACAATAATAATTACAAAGAGAGACTAGTCATACTGTAATAAGAGAGGAAGCCTCATAGGAAGGAAAACTCAAGCAAAGTCTACAAGAATGAGTAGAATTTAAATAGCTATAGGATAGATCATATAGGAAGAAATATATACATGAATATAATAGTTCTTTATCTCCACATGACAGATATTTCAAAAATAAATTATTGCTTTTAAAGGAAAGAAAATGTTGAATGAACATTTTGTTATTACTTTGAGCTGATACAATTATAATCTGTGGTGGTAGAAGCAATTTCAATCTGCACCAGAACAAATAAAGGAAAATTAATTTTGACAAGATTAGGAATTAGGGAAAAAATACTTGGAGGGATTGTCGGTGAAAATTATAACTATTTCAGCATCTAACTCAATGAAGGATTTAATTGTTCTAGCCTTTGTTGTGTGCACCCATGTGAGGGTGTGTGTGCATGCATCCTGTAGTGCACACATGGTGGTTTCCTCTTCCACAGTGTGGGACCTGGGATTGAACTCAGGTTGACATGATTGGCAGCAAACACCAATACTAATTGAGTTATCTTACTGGTCCTCTGTTGATATTCTTTTGTTTAAGATTTGTATTATTTTTAATGATGTGCTGGTGTCTGTGTCTGCATATGGGTATGTATACATGTGTGAAGGTGTCCTTGGAGGACACAGGTTTAAGGTCTCCTGGAGCTGGAATTACATACACATTACTTGGCTTGAGAGCTGGGAATAGAACTCAGGTCCCCTGGAAGAGCAAGTGCTCTTAACCATAGAACCATCTGTTCAGTCCCTGTATTTCAATTTCTTAAAATATGGCTAAGTGCTATTCCTCTCATCTTACTTGCATACTGGAGGATGCTGGTGTAGGTAAGCTAATTTTCCTTATTTTTTCTTATGTCAAATGGATTGGAAATTAATAAACTCCCCTGTCAATAATGCCTTCATATCTACACAATGGGTGTTTTCCACAGACACCATGCTTCTGAGTGACATCATACCATTCCTAGCCAGACTTTCATACAGGCAAGAAGTTCATAAAACAGTAAATATGCCTAGTCACTTGCTATGTGCATGTCTAATCTAGATGATCTACCAAGTGACCCTGATCTGAGTGTGCTTGGGCACATGGCATACATGTAAGAACACCTAGAATCTTCCATCAAAGTTTGCAGAAGTGAGATCTTTCTTTTGTTCATCAAAGTAAATGGAGGAAGATTTCTTATAAACAGAAAGGGGTAGTTCTGTGATCCACTGGCACTTCAAAGATGAAGGACACAGTCTAGAAAAAGCTCTTAGGTTCTGGGAATCAAGAATGGCCTCAGGAAGGCAACCAGGATGCCACCAGAGATAGCAGTACTTGCTGTGCAAGACAATTAGTTCTGCCAACTGCATGAATGAATGAGTCTTGAAATGGATTCTTCCAGTAGAAGTTCCACGTAGATGTTCAGATTGACTTTGACTTCAAAAACATGACGCCCTAAAAATGAAATTCATCAAAGTCATCTGGCTTTCAGGACTATAGAACCAAGCTCTGATAAACAGGCACTGCTTTGGGTCAATGATTGTCAAATAGAAAATTATTAGAGATTAACTTCCTTGAGCAAAGGAGAATCTGAGGTACTTTTGTCTTTGTACTTGTCTCTTGGTCTCTTATTCAGCTGGCAGGAATCACTTCCAGCCTCTAGAAGCTTAAATTTCCAGTTCAATTCATAGATGCTCTCCCTGAACACACCTGGTTCATATGAGCTCCCAAGGGCTTCTCCAACCTCCCTACTGGTGCAGCTGCTCCCTTCAGTGGGGAAGTGACCTACCATTGGATCTCAAGACTCAGAAAGTTTGTTTCTATGAATGAAATCACAAGATAGAAAACAAAACAAACAAACAAACAAAAAAACACATTGCATTTTTTCTCTCTCCCAGTCGGGTTTCTCAATTCATTCTCTTTCCCCAGCTAGATTCTGACAGAAGTTATTTGCAGCAATCCCATCTGCTCTGTGAGTGACAGGAGACTGGTGTCAAGTGAGAGAATGAAATGTAGATTTTATTAAACACCTCCTCTCATCTCTGTGTATCAATCCAGATTCCAGACGAACATAGCAAATCAAATCCTGTCTATGCCAGGCCTCGGGGCAGAAGGAAAAAATCATTTCTCCTTAATACTGTTCCCTTCAAGTAAAATATTTTGCTGTTTAGTAAATGAAAAATTTAAGTGCAAACCCTCCATTAATCCCAAGGAAAAGCATATATCCAAAATGAACATTTAAAGGAAGGAGTTGAAAAGAGAAAAGGGGAGATGTGGCGTCAAAGGAGGGGACAGGGATACGAAGCTGTCTCTAGTTGTTAGGTGCAGTCTTCCTTGGTAGCCATGGAAGGAGACATATCTGAAGAATAAACGGCAGAATGCTTTGAAGCCAGTACCATCAGAACATTTACCTACAAGCTGCTTTCTCTCAGAGATTAAAAAAAAAGATCTTCACTCTGATGCATTACCTTCCAGTGGCCTTAGAATCATATGCTTCCCTTTGGATGGGAATCTTGGTGAAATGGCTGACAGTAGCTAGGTGGTTTTGACATGTGAATGTCTGGATTCAGAGATTCTTAACTTGGGGGCTTAAAAAATAAAGAGTGTGCCTTTTGCACATTCTTCTCAAAAGCAAAATTTTGTTCAATAATTAAATGAGCAATTAAAACACCACTGTTGTTTGAAACAAAATAATTTCATTCATATTCGATTTAATATGAATAAAAACTATAAATACATTTTAAAGAAGAATTTAATATAGTTTTAAAAAATCATTTAAAATATTTGACTGCACAGTCTTTTCAAAAAATGAATAAATAGATTTATTTTGTTTTATTTCACATCGTGCCCATTGCCCCATCCCAGTCGGACCATCATAGAATCCCTCTCCATTGTCCCTTTCTCTACTCTGAGAGGTTGGGGTCCTCCTGGGTATCCTTTCACATCAAGTCTCTGCAGGGTTGGGAACATCTGCAACCACTGAGGCCAGACAAAGCCACCCTGTTGGGGAATGGCTTCCACAGGCAAGCAATTTGTATAACAAATATATCAAGTTATAAATAAGTTACTAGTAGGAACTTTCACCATCAAGTTGTGCAACATTCACATGGGAAAAATCTACATTTCCTTTCAATATGTTGTACCACTAGAAGAGCTTACCTTACTTCCTGAACTATTCCTCTTTCATGGATTGGTTGACTTTAAATTAACATCTAATAATTGTATATAATTCTGCAGTATAAAGTGACACCTATATGTGTAAATGCATATATATATATATATATATATATATATATATATA
>LR753519.1:80767-120267 GCA_902729485.2 Mus minutoides | reverse complement strand
TAATTGATAGGATAATGGGTTTGTGTCATCCTGGGATTACAGGTGTGTGCCATTTTGGGATTGCAAGTGTGTGCCATCCTGGGATTATAGATGTGTACCATCCGGCTTATCTTTCTCCTAGCTCTTTATAAAGTATGTAAACATTCATTGTGTGCTATAGTCTACATAATAACCTGAAGAGCTTTAACATATTCCTTGCATGTCACCTAGTTTTGGTGTTCACAATAAGAGCTTCTTGTATCTCCCCTTTCTCCTCTCCTCACTGGCTTGTCATGTCTCCTTCTGTTTCCCTCTCTATATTCAACAATTATACTCCCCATCTACAAGTGGTACTATCTCACATTATTCTTTCTATGCTTGGCATGTGCACTGAAACTCCCCTAAATCCAGCTATATTGCAAAAATTATTAAGGTTTTGTTTACATGGCTGAAAATATCCCATTGTGCATCTATACTACATTTTCATTATTAACTACTTTGTTGATGGACACTTTGAATTGATGTTCTGTCTTGGCTTTTGTGAATTCTGCTGCAAGAATCCTCAGAGAACTGCTTTCTTTCTACAATGCTGGCTTCATTTCCTTTACATCTTGAAGCACATGATCAGTCTAGGAATTGTTGCTTGTGGTAGTTCTTTGCTTTCATTTGTTTGCAATTCACACACCACTTCCTAGACTAATGAGGAGCCTCCATCTACACCAATAGTGTAGGCAAGTTCTCCTTGCTCTGCATCTCTCCCAGCAGCTGATATTATTTGTCACCTTGGTTTTATAATTTCAGTGAAATACTTTGTTGTGGTTTTTGTTTTCCACTTTTTGATATTTTGTTATATCAAGTAATTTTTTATATATTTGATAGCCATTTGCATAATTACTTTTCATAATTTTATATTGAGGACTTCATATATGATCACAGCATATACACCACTTATGTTCTACCACCCCATCCACTCCTTTCATGTTGCCTTCCTCCAAAATTCCTAATATCACCTTTAATTATTCTTGTAGATATATGTGTATATGTGTGAATATATGCCCCCATGTATGCCAACCTACTGAATCCATTTAGCATTGCTAGTCTGTTCATGTGTCCTGAGTTAGCTAATGAAGCAGATCGTCCCTAGAGGACACTAATTTGCCCTCTCTAGCAGCCATTGACCATCCAGAGCTCTTCAGCTAGAGTTGGGCCATGTGGAATTTCCTCTGTTCACATTGGCATAGAAACTGGTGTCCTCACTGATGCCCATCTTGTTCAGGCAACCATATTGTTGAGGTTTCCTGGGTTCATTTTCTCTGTCATTTCTAGGGAAAACAGATTGTCTAACAGCAGGCATCTTGGTTGCCTGCCTCTTACAATCCTTTTGTAATCTCTTCTGTGATTTCCCCTCAATGTTAGGGGTTGCAATATGTAATATACAATATGCAAAATGTAATACATCCCATTTTTATATATGCTTTTGAAAAAATGCTGATTTTTTTCATTTGATTTCGAAGTCGAATTTTCTAAGTTCTTTGTATTAGTCCATTCTTAGGTGAATAATTTTGAATTACTTTTCAATTTCTCAGGTGGTCTCTTCCCTATATTAATCATGCTCTTTGCTGTAAGAAACTTCTTAGTCTACATTTGTCTATTTTGACTTTTTCTGTGGGGTAGGGGAAGAGCTGGTAAAAAAAAAAAATCACTGCCTGTGGTGGTTTGAATGAGAATGGCCCCCACAGGCTCATATATTTGAAGGTTTCACTCCCAGTTGGTATATTATTCAGAAAGGATTAGGAGGTGTGGCCTTATTGGAGAATGTGTATCACTGGTATTGCAGTAAATATTAAAGACCTAAGCAGGGTGTGAGTAGGGTATAGGGAACTTTCAGGATAGCATTTGAAATGTAAATAAAGAAAAAAACAAAAACAAAAACAAACCCTGTCTCGTTTCCACGCTTGTACTGGCAACTCTCTGCCTCTTGGTGCTGGCTGGGCATGCACTGGCAGGCAATGGCTGACCTATTATTTTCTTATGGAGACTCTCTGGCCCAGAGTTCCTGAAACTCTTTACCTAGCTCACTAAGTTCCCATTGGTGGGTTGCTACCACACCAGTCTCATGCTTCAAAATCCCCATGACCTTGTGGTGTACCTCAGGCAAACCTGCACTTTGCAGAGGTATCTTTCTCTCTTGAACCCAGATGAGCCATGCTGTGAAGGAACATGCAACACAAACTTAGTTTGAAAACAACTATAACTCAATCGCTAGGCACAACAACTAAAATCCTAACTTGTAAGCCTTATTAAATCTAAATCCTCTGGTGGTGAATCCTGACAGATCTGCCATTGAAACTGGGGACACTCATAATTACATCTTGTTCTCATGCTATCCCCATCCAAATAGGACCTAACTCTCTCCTGCTTACTCTCTTCCCCTTTCCAACCCGGAAGTTCTGCCTACTTGCCCAGTGATTCGCTCCTTTATTCATTAGGAGATTGGTTCATAAGAAGTCTCCTGAATATGACTCACTCTTTGTCAGAAGCCCTTCCCAGGAGAGCACAATTAGCATCAATATATAATCAGCACCATGCCCATCCACAACAACTGGGACTGTGCTTTCCTCTTTCAAAATCCCACCCCAGGCTCAGTCTTTGGCTCTCTCTGCCTTCTACTTAAGGATCAGATATAAGCTTCCAGCTAATGTCCAAGTGTCAAGCCTGCCTACCTGCTACCATGCCACCATGATCATTGAATAGCCTAAGCCTCTGAAATCAATTCCCCAATTAAACACTTTCTTGTATAAATCTCTTTGGTCATGGAGTCTGTTCACAGCAAAAGAAGAGGGATGGCAATACTGCTTTAATTTATATATGATTATAATAATATGCTTTTTTACATTGGTGGAAACATTCTTGAAATGACTTTTTGCCATGAGCACATTTGTGTTTATGGGATCTTCTCTGATTAGCTTAAGAGATTGGGGGGGTGGTGTTGTTTACTCAGGATATGGAAATTCTGTAGCTAAATCTAGGAAATACCAGAAAGTTTCAGGCAAACTAGCCAGAACTGGTTACTCTAAAATAGCAATTCCTTATACATTAATAAACTAAAAATTCTAAAATAATAATTCCTTATACTTTTATAAACTGAAAATTCTAGAATATTTTTATTTATTTTTTATGTATTTTATGTATGTATCTGACTCACATGTATGTTCTTTATCCTCATAGTGGCAGAGCCCTTGTTTTAGGAGGAAAAAAAAGGAAGAAGAGACAATGGGAACAGGGGTAAGGATGTGCTCTGGTTGAATTTCTGTTGCTGCGACAAATAGCCCGACAGAAAGGGACTTAGGAAAGAAAGGACATATTTGTTTACACTTCTACATTAGCGTGCATTATTGCAGGGGATAGTAAAGCAAATAGTATCAGATTCAGAGCCAAGACGAGAGAGAATAAGTGTGTAGATCCTTGTTTGTCCACTTACTCTCAGCTTGCTTCCTTCACCCTTGTACTTTTCTGGACCAGTTACCTAGAGAATGGAGCCATCATAATGTGCTGGTCTTCTTCACCAATTAATAGTCAAGATTGTCCCCAATGACAGGCCCATAGGCCAACCTGATCTAGGTAATTAGCATTAAGATTCCTGTTCCAGGTGATTCTAGCTGTAGTGGTTCAGATATAGTGGTTTGGATGGGTTTGGATCACTGTAAACTTAGGTATTTGAACAGTTGGTCCCAGCTGGTGGTAGTGTTTGAGGAAGTCCTTCAGCTTGCTCAAGGAAATACATCACTAGGCATGGTCTTTGAGGATTTATAGCCTGACCCTGTAAGCAGTTCATGGTCTGGTCCTGGTCACCACACTTTCCTCACTATGGTAGACTCTTTCTCTGGAACAATAAACCCAAATAAACTCTTCTTTCTCCTATTTCTTTCCTTGGTCATGGTGTTTTATCATAGTGACAGAAAAGAGACTAATGCATTAGCCTTGTGCTCAGCTGTGGATGTAGGAGAGAAAGAGAGTGGAAGTTACTTTTGCTCTCTGTTTTATAGCAGTTTATTATGAAAGTAGACACAGGCATTGAATAAGTGAGTATACAATAATGTTTTCCTGATAAAGTCTTAATCAAAGAGCTGTGCTTTTAATATACAGTATTTCCCTTACCCATGGTTTTGCTTCTGGAAATAGCCAATGAAGTGTTTCAGAAAGACAATGCATGCTCAACATTTTAATGCAACACAATATGATGAAATGTCTCACTAGTCTGACCTGCCTCTGTGAGGAGAATTGTTTCTATGCCTCCTGAACCCTTCATGACTGCAGTGTCCTCAGTTACTGTCCACGATTGACATATCATGGAGCTGATATTCAAGTACCTATGATTAACCTAACAGCATTAAAATGCTGGATATTAGAATATGTCAATGAAAAACCACAAAATTGATCCTGTAAGTTAAGGTATAAAAGCTATCAATTAGTAAGAGAAAATCACAGATACTGACAATGCTAAGATTTGTAGTAAGAAAATATTTTGAAAGGAAACTGGATTCATGTAACTTTTACAATGTGTTCTTATAACCATTCAATTTCATTATTGTTTTTGTTAATCTCTTATCATGAGTAATTTACAAATTAACTTTTGTGTGGTGTGTGTGTGTGTGTGTGTGTGTGTGTGTGTGTGTATGAGATTAGGCAAACATACATTATTTACAGGTCTTGACAATGTAACTTTCCAGGCATCTGATAGAGGTTTAGAAATATATCATATGTTTGGAGAAGATTTTCTAATTTCTGCATGAATAGTTTAAAATATTTATAATTTATATAGGCAACAAGGGGCAGAAAAGTACTCTGGAAATATTTTGCAATTGATTTCTGAACTCCTATGTGATAAAAATTTCCATATTTTACTGTTTAGGTAGTACTGGCTAGCCTTGTCTTTATTTTTCCAGAATATTCTACACCAAAATGGCTGGAATTTTTTTTTCAACTTTTATTAGATATTTTCTTCATTTACATTTCAAGTGTTATCCAGAAAGTTCCCTGTATCCTCCGGCTGGAATTTTAAGTACCAATCACGTTTTAGCATGAATAAACAAAAAAACATTAATTAAAGCAAGAGATGCCCATATAATTAAATCTTCATTCATTAAAATTATGCAGTTTAATAATAACTCCACTATATTTTAATATTAAGTGCAAAATGCCACATAGTAATATATTTCTGCATACTGCAGTGAACAGGAGTCATCCCTGAGAGACAGTGCTATTTATATTTAGTTTAAAATATATTATCTGTGGCTGGAGAGATGGCCTTGTGGATAAGACCACTTGATGGTTTTGTAGGGAATTCAAGTTTCAGTTCAGTTCCCAGCACCCACATCAGATGGTTCAGAATGACCTGTGTCAAACTCCAGAGTGTCCCTGTACTTTTCGGGCCTCAGTAACCTCCATACCCACATATAGACAGACATGGGCATAATTACATAATTTAAAATAAAACAACTCTTTTAAAATATGAATATATTAATTTAATTTCTGTAGATTAATTTTCTTTTATGACTACTTAGTAAGTAGAGGCCTGGAGCACCTCACCTCTGCCTTAATAAACAAATGTCCCTGAATTTATCTCTAGAATCCCTTACGTGCTGTGACTTAACTTCAAACATGCCCACTGCTCTCCAGTGTCCTCTCTCTGTAGATAGAAAGGTTTGAGCAGCCTGCAGATGGTTAAGAATAGCAGCATGCTAGCCTTGGAGAGGTCCTGGATCCCATAGCCCTTTGGCAAGACTTTAATTTCCACTCAGTAGTCACCACTATCCAGAGCTAGGACTTGGTTCACTTAGAGAAACACGGCTCTCAGTATTGATGCCCTTGTGAGAAAGGATGCCAGGGAACCATGATCTTATGTAGCTGGCAGAGGAGGGAAGAGTAATAGGCATAGCATTCACTAGACCCAATATCAGTGGCTGCACTGGGAAGCGGTCCTGGCTTTGGGCTGCCTGAAGGCAGTGGTGATCCCCTGCTTGCCCTATCTGTCAGTCTATTTGATCTCCAAATGAATTGCTTTTGATAACAGCTATATAAATGCAGAACGGATCCGCTGGGCCTTCTTAAATGAGACTCTTGCTTTCATCTCCCAGTCATTTCAACAAGCAGATAGACTTGTTAGAGGATTTAATGCAATGATTTATGTTTTATCTTGCCTGGTTTGAGGCAGCATTTATTTAGCCCTAAATTTTTCCCCAGCTTCTTTGTAAGGAGAAATGATTGAATACAAAATATTTGGGACTTCTGTTTTGTTTTAAATCAATAATACATGTTTTTTTGTTAAATTCTATTTCGAAAAAGAAACGAAACTTTTCTTAATAAGGAAGACAAGGAGAGAACCAGTATTAAAAAAAAATACTTTATTAATACACTCAGCAAAGTTGTGAGTTTATATCAATTATCAGACTATAAAACAAATAACTAAGAACCTTTATATTTATGACTACTAGAAAAGAAATTTAATTAATTTTATTGAAAAAAATAACATTTCTTATATCTTTCCATACATTGGTAGTATATATAAAGAGTGAACCCTGGATCTTAGGCGTGGTATCGGTGGATACTCCCACAGTCTCCAGAGGACTTAGGATCACTGGAGAAGGAACACAACATCAGTTCCAATCTAATTGTAATGGGCCTGTGACAGCAGGAAGAAGGACACCAGTCCCCTTCCTGACCAGAGGATTGGGTTCCTTTTGATCAGTTCTGGTTAACCTTGGTTTCAAACAGATGAGAAAGCTCCAAGGTTCTCAAAGGAGACACCACTTCCAGACACTGTACAACGCCCAGGATCTTAGGATAACAGGACCCCAGGATAACAGGAGCTGGATCACACCAGTATATCAGGGTCTCAGAGGAAGGTTGACTGCCAAGAACTCTGACACACTCAGAATCTCAGGTTCAAAGCATCCCACAATCAAAGGATCACAGAGAAAGCTGAACTCTGGGGAGTTCTGAATCAACTGGGATTATAGGAAGGACAGGCTCCAATCAGATATACTGAGGGCAGCAAGAACTTGAGATAATCAGATGGCAGGAGGCAAGCATAAGAACAGAAGCAACAGAACCAAGGTTACTTGGAATCATCAGAAATCAGGAACCATAGATGAAAACATCAGCAACAGAATACAGGAGGTGGAAGAGTGAATCTCAGGTGCAGAAGATTCCATAGGAAATATGGACACAACAATCAAAGAAAATGCAAAATGCAAAAAGATCCTTACTCAAAACATCCAGGAAATCCAGGACACAATGAAAAGACCAAACCTATGGATAATAGGGGTAGATGAAAATGTAGATTTTCAACTTGGAAGGCCAGCAAATATCTTCAACAAAATTATAGAAGAAAACTTCCCACACCTAAAGAAATAGATGTCCATGAACATGCAAGAAGCCTACAGAACTCCAAATAGACTGGAGTTGAAAAGAAATTCCTCCCGACACATAATAATCAGAACAATAAATGCACTAAATAAAGAGAGAATGCTGAAAGCAGTAAGGGAAAAAAGTCAAGTAACATATAAAGGTAGTCCTATTAGAATTACTCCAGACTTGTCACCAAAGACTATGAAAGCCAGAAGATCCTGGACAGAGGTTATGGAGACCCTAAGAGAAAATAAATTCCAGCACAGGCTACTATACCCAGCAAAACTCTCAATTATCATAGATGGAGAAACCAAAGTATTCCATGACAAAATCAAATTCACACAATATCTTTCCATGAATCCAGTCCTTCAAAGGATAATAACGGGAAAACACCAATACAAGGACTGAAACTATGCCCTAGAAAAAGCAAGAAAGTAATCCTTCAACAAACCTAAAAGAAGACAGCCACAAAAACATAATCCCAATTTAATAACAAAAATGATGGGAAGTAACAATTACTTTCCCTTATTATCTCTTAATATCAATGGACTCAATTCCCCAATAAAAAGACATAGATGAACAGACTGGCTACACAAACAGGACCCAACATTTTTCTGCTTACAGGAAACCTATCTCAGGGAAAAAGACAGACACTACCTAAGAGTGAAAGGCTGGAAACCAATTTTCCAAGCAAATGATTTGTAGAAACAAGCTGGAGTAGCCATACTAAAATCGAAAACAATCGACTTCCAACCCAAATGTATCAAAGAAGACAAGGAGGGGCACTTCATACTCAAAAAAGGTAAAAACTTCCATGATGAACACTCAAATATGAACATCTATGCTCAAATACAAGGGCAGCCACATCCATTAAAGAAACTTTAGTAAAGCACAAAGCACACATTGCACCTCACACAATAATAGTGGGAGACTTCAACACCCCACTCTTATCAATGGACAAATCCTGGAAACAAAACAGAGACACAGTAAAACTAAAAGAAGGTATAAAGCCACAATTACTCTCATACTTAAACCACATAAAAACCCAACAAAAAAAGAGAACTTCAGAACAATTTTCCTTATGAATATTGATGTAAAAATACTCAATAAAATTCTCACTAACTGAATCCATGAACACATCAAAATGATCTTCTATCATGACCAAGTAGGCTTCTTTCCAGGGATACAGGGATGGTTTAATATATGAAAATCCATCAATGTAATCCACTATATAAACAAATTCAAAGACAAAAACCACATGATCTTGTTAGATCCTGAGAAAGCATTTGACAAAATCCAACACACCTTCATGATAAAAACCTTGGAAAAATCAGGAATTCAAGGCCCATACGTAAACATAATAAAAGCAATCAACAGCAATCGAGTAGCCAACACCAAAGTAAATGGAAAGAAGCTGGAAGCAATTCTACTAAAATCAGGGACTAGACATGGCTTCCCACTTTCTCTCTACCTATTTAATATAGTACTTGAAGTCCTAGCCAGAGCAATTAGTCAACAAAAGGAGGTCAAGGGGATACAAATTGGAAAGGAAGAAGTCAAAATATCACTATTTCCAGATGATATGCTAGTATATATAAGCGACCCTAAAAATTCCCCCAGAGAACTTCTAAACCTGATAAACAGCTTCAGTGAAGTAGCTGCATATAAAATTAACTCAAACAAATCAATGGTCTTTCTCTACATAAAAGATAAAGGGACTGAGAAAGAAATTCAGGAAACAACACCCTTCACAATAGTCACAGAAAGTATAAAATACTGTGGTGTGACTCTAAGTAAGGAAGTGAAAGATTTATATGATAAGAACTTCAATTCTCTGAAGAAAGAAATCAAAGAAGATCTCAGAAGTTGGATCTCCCATGCTCATGGGTTGGCAGGATCAATATATTAAAAATGGCCATCTTCACAAAAGCAATCTACAGATTCCATGCCATCCCCATAAAAATTCTAACACAATTCCTCACTGAATTAGAAAGGGCAATTTGCAAATTCATCTGGAATAACAAAAAACCTAGGATAGCCAAAATTCTTTGCAATGATAAAAGAATTTCTAGTGGAATCCCAAGGCCTGACTTAAAGCTGTACTACAGAGCAATTGTAATAAAAACTGCATGGTACAGGTATATCAACAGACAGGTAGACCTATGGAATAGGATTGAAGACCCAGAAATGAACCCACACACCTATGGTCACTTGATCTTTGACAATGGTGCTAAACTCATCCAGTGGAAATAAGACAGCATTTTCAACAAATGGTGCTGGCACAACTGGCAGTCAACATGTAAAAGAATGCAAATTGATCCATTCTTATCTCCTTGTACTAAGGTCAAGTCTAAGTAGATCAAGGAACTCCACATAAAACCAGAGACACTGAAACATATAGAGGAGAAAGGGAAAAAGGCTCAAAGATATGGGCACAGGGGAAAAATTCCTAAATAGAACAGAAATGGCTTGTGCTGTAAGAGCCAGAATTGACAAAGGGAACCTCATAAAATTGCAAAGCTTCTGTAAGGCAAAAGACACAGTCAATAAGACAAAAGGCCACCAACAGATTGGGAAAGGATCTTTATCAATCGTAAATCTGATTGGGGACTAATATCCAATATATATAAAGAGCTCTAAAAGCTGGACTCCAGAAATTCAAATAACCCCATTAAAAATGGGGTACAGAGCTATACAAAGAATTCTTAACTGAGGAATATTGAATGGCTGAGAAGCAACTGGAAAAATGTTGAACATCCTCAATCATCAGGGAAATGCAAATGAAAACAATCTTGAGATTCCACCTCACACCAGTCAGAATGGCTAAGATCAAAAATTCAGGTAACAGCAGATGCGGGTGAGGATGTGGAGAGATAGGAACACTCCTCCATTGTTGCTGGAATTGCAAGCTTATACAACTACTCTGGAAATAAGTCTCGTGGTTCCTCAGAAAAGTGGACATAGTACTACCAGAGGATCCAGCAATACCTCTACTGGGCATATATCCAGAAAATGTTCCAACTGGTAATAAGAACACATGTTCCACTATATTAATAGCAGCCTTATTTATAATAGCCAGAAGTTGGAAAGAACCCAGATGTCCCTCAACAGAGGAATGGATACAGAAAATGTGGTACATTTACACAATGGAGTTCTACTCAGTAAATAAAAACAATGAGTTTATGAAATTCCTAGGAAAATTGAAGGATCTGGATACCATCCTGAGTGAAGTAACCCAATCACAAAAGAACTTACATGATATGCACTCATTTATAAGTGGACATTAGCCCAGAAATTTAGAATACCCAAGATGCAATTTGCAACACACATGAAACACAAGAAGAAAGAGGATCAAAGTGTGGACACTTCACCTCTTCTTAGAATTGGGAACAAAATACCCTTGTAAGGAGTTACAGAGACAATTTGGGGCTGAGATGAAAGGATGGACCATGCAGAGACTCCCCAACTGGGGCATCCATCCCACAATTAGCAACTAAATGCAGACACTATTGCATATGCCAGCAAGATTTTGCTGAAAGGACCCTGATATAGTTGTCTCTTGTGAGGCTATGCCAGTGCCTGGCAAACACAGAAGTGGATGCTCACAGTCAGCTATTGGATGGAACACAGGGCCCCCAATGGAGGTGCTAGAGAAAGTACCCAAGGAACTGAAGGGGTCTGCAACCTCATAGGTAGAACAACAATATGAACTAACCAGTACCCCAGAGCTCATGTCTCTAGCTGCATATGTAGCAGAAGATGGCTTAGCTGGCCATCACTGGGAAGAGAAGCTTCTTGGTCTTGCAAACTTTATATGCCCCAGTATATGGCCAAGAAGTTGGAGTGGTTGATTAAGGTAGCAGGGCAGGGGTAGTGTATAGGGCACTTTAGGATAGCATTTGAAATGTAAATGAAGAAAATACCTATTAAAATTGGAAAAAAATTAAAAAGAAAAAAATAATAATAGAAAATTAGTGTAAATTCTGGAAGTTTTAATTATGTTATGTACATTTTTCCTTATACCTCATTTTCTATGTTTTACTTTTCCCTCATAGTTCTCTCTTTCTCTCCACTCTGCTTCCCCTACCTGCCTCTCTCCCTCCTCATCTCTCTTCAATCTAGGGACTGAATTTACACTATAACATCAAGCAGTATATTTTAATGTTCTGTCACTGGACATCATCCACAGCCCAGAAATCTTTTCATTAAGGAGATGAGAAAATCATTCATGGTGCAGTAGACCTTTTGTAATTTTGTACAAATTATAAATTATTTAACCTTTATGGGTTATAAATAAGCTTATTTAAGAAGACATACTGGAGGGTGAAAAGCAAGTTGCTGAAACTGTGTATTTCAATTGAACTAGATTTCAAACTCATTGCCTACTTTTCTTTGTGATGTTATTGCTACAAGACGCACAATGCAAAGTGGATGTGTGTTCATAAATTATTGGTTAACTCTTATAAAATTTGTCTTTTAGATACAATAATCAATCTGAACAAATTACCAAGGTGATTTTTTTTCTCAGTGAATGCGTTTCATTCTATTGTGAAAACATGATAATTCTCTCATGGAATGCTATCCTGACATGCTCAGGATGACACCATATAGCTGGGCGGTGGTGGCACAGGCCTTTAATCCCAGCACTTTGGAGGCAATGACAGGAGGATTTCTGAGTTTGCAGTCAGCCTGCCCTACAAAATGAGTTCCAGGACATTCAGGGCTATACAGAGAAACCCTGTCTTGAAACAAACAAATGAACAAAGAAACAAACAAAAAAGGATGACACCAGAAAATAATGTCTCCTTAAATCCCATGTATAAGAGAGAAGGGTTTGCGGGGAAACATTTGCTTTTAAATATGCGCCATCTATTTAGGTCAGAGATAAGATACATGTTTAAAAAATGTTTACCCTGCTTTCCTTTGGTAGTATGCAGAGCACCTTCTGATACTATGGACAGTAATCCACAGGAGTGAAGGCTCTAGGTAGGCACCAGATGGTCTTCTCCACATTAAATGAGTTGTACAGGAACCCAGATATACAACCTTTGATCTATAATGGTGACCTGCCTGTGACATATGCTGGTGAAATAGAGGCACAAAGCTTATGGGTGAAACCAACCAATATCTGATTTGATTTAAGATCTACGACATAAGATGGGTCCATACCCAACACTGTTTAAATGGCCATGTACCTGAGACTACATAGGCCAGGGACCAAGAAGAAAATCAAACACTAAAGCATAGCAATAAAATGACTCCTAATGACATTCCGCTATACTTGTGTACCCATACCTTACTCAGCCAACATCGAAGACGCTTCCTCCTGCAGCAGATGGGGACAAATACTGAGACCCACAGCCAAGCAATGTGCACAGGGTGAGACCTTGGAACACTTTTTTCCAAAAGGGATGTCTCCATCAAATCCCTCCCCTCAGAGCTCAGGAGGTTCTACAGAAGAGGAGGAAGAATGAAGGTATGAACCAGAGTGGATAGAAGACACCAAGGAATCTAGGCCTTCTAAACGTAACATGGCTGGCACACATATGAGTCCACAGAGACTATGCCAGTATACATAGGGTCTGCACAGATGGGGTTCTAGACCTGAAAGAAGGGGATACACACACCTATCCCTAACCTAGAAGGGGTTTCTGATTGACATCCCTTTCAAATGAAAATTAATGTTCTCTAAGGGAGTAGCTCATTAGACAAGCTACTCTTCAGGATAGGCCCAATGTGGAACAGCAGATGACCAACACAAAACTTAGTGGCATCTTTGGGAGTTCTTTGTTATGTAAAATCAGAGTACTTAAACTTATAGCTCCTTTGTATTTATATTATAGTTTCCAGTTTGGGTATTTTGCAGGATTACTGTGTGTGTGAACATGTATATCACTATGTCTATATGAATTTCTTGTGGCTTTCTTTGCCTCTTTTTCTTGCTTAGCTGCTTTGTCCTCTTCCAGTTTGTTAGTTTTTGTTTTATTTCCTTTTGTTATTGTTCCTTAGATGCCTGTTTGTTTTTCAGTGAGAGAGAGAAAGGGTATAGACCTAGATGGGAGGTTTGCGGTGGGAAACAGAGAAGAAAAATGAGGAGCCTCATTGGTTTCTTTTTAATGTTTGAGGTTATAAGTACATTATTTCTCCCTTCTCTTCCCCCTCCTCCAAATGCCTCATCATTCTTAACTGACAAGGGTAGCTAGCAATGAGTTACAATTTTCTTCTATTAGATTCATATCCAACTGGCTTTTTACTCCATTTTCTCTTTAAGTAAGTAGAAAAGATAAAAGAAGTATTTAAACATCCTGAGCATTTGGTTAAAGCAGCCTAGATTGTGTTCTCAGAATCCAGTGCAACAGGTTACAGCTGTTGGTGACCATGAGATTGTCATTGTCACCATGCTTTTTTTTTTCTTGTTATTCTTTCTAAATGTATATATAAATACAGGAAAACTTTAATTTTTTTAAAATCAATTTGCAAATTCAGGTAGAATTTATAAGTAAGTATTTCTATTAAAGAACAGCAAAACAAACAAAAACATTTTGCAGGCAGGCTTGGTGGGAATTTTAATTTTATAGTAGTTTGAATGAAAATAGATCCTATAGGTTCATAGAGAGTGACTCTATTAGTAGGCATTGTGTGGACTTGTTGGAGGAAGTATGTCACTGAGGATGGCTTTGGAGTTTAAGAAGCTGAAGCTAGGCCCAGTGTGACTCTCTCTTCCTATTGCCTGCTGATCTAGATGTAGAACTCTAAGCTCCTTCTTTAGCACCATGTCTACCTCCATAGGCTCATGCTTTCCAAAATGACAATAACAGACTAAACATCTGAACCCAGCTCCAATTAAATACTTTCTTTATGAGAGTAGCCATGGTCATGCTGTTTCTTCACAGCAATCAGAACTCAACACAGTGGATATAGAAGCAAGAGGGTCAGAAATTCACATGTGAATATCTAGTGCATGCAGGATCCCATCTTGCAATACCCTATAACCTGGTAGCCACATAAAGGCAACATATATTTCACTAACACTTTGCTCCCTTTCCAGTAGGACATCAAATGACTTATAATGTCTTTTTAGAATATTTTTACTTTATTAAAATAAATTAATTATAATATAAATACATTATAAATTATATTATATCATGTTTCCCTTTCCTCCCATCAACACCTCCCGTGGCCCTCTTCATTCTCCTTTTAAAATTCATAGCATCAGTCTTCTTTCTTTGTTTACACACACACACACACACACACACACACACACACACACACAAGAATTAAGTAGTACACATATCAAGTTGATTAGTCCTGATGCTCCTGCTTATATTATTTCAGTGTGGACCACTTGGTATTGGTTAACCTGTTAGGAGACTCAACCCTGGGGAAGATTGAGTGAATGTATTTAATAAAATAGAGGACCATATAGGTGATTTATGAAGTATGTTTTTAAAACATAAATACAAAAAAGCAGGTGAACTGAGTTGAAGTGAGCCACATGATCTGCAGTCAAGATGGAAGCAACTCCTGATTCCTTGCCTTGCTGAATCCCTGGTCATCCATACCAAGTGTTTATCTGGGAGCAGGACCAGGTATTAAAGAAGCAGTTGAAGATGGACCCCAATCCTAAGTGGAAAGCTTTAGGGTCCAAAAGACTCCACATGATGGAAGAGGAAATTAAGACTTGGCTTCTTTAGCACAAGGAGAAGCAGAAGCCATAGCCATGTACTCACAAACATGTACCCAATGTTGTCCTGCAGAGCCGCCCTCCCTACCACATAGGACCAAGGCACAGTGTCAAATCACTCCACTAGGCTCAGACTCCTGCTGGACCAACACAAGAAACCTTACTACCATTGCTGCATCGAGAATGAAGAACCTTGTTATTTTTCCTGTATTATGTTTGTTTTTTATTTAATAAACATTTATTTGAATTTGGGTTTCTGCCCCCTTCCCCACCTTGAGACAGTTTCATGCAGCTTGCTGCCCTGGAGTTATCTGCTCTCTTCCCCACCTTGAGACAGTTTCATGCAGCCGCTGCCCTGGAGTTATCTGCTTTTGCTAGTGTTTTTCATCTTGCTTGTTAGGGACCTATTAGGATTTCATTCCTATCAATAGCAGACTGGTAATAAAATTACTCATAGAAACAAAAGAAAAAAACTAAATACATGCTATCTAAATTCCATATTCCATCACAATTATTTTAAGATATCTCTAATATTTAAGTCCTAATGTCTGAGTACATCCACTGTGTAACCACAACCCTTTTATAACAATGAATGCCTCATCTTATTTCTGTTACATGATATGAGGTTTTATTACTGTTATTAATAAATTTTATTTTAACATAATGACATCGCTCCCCCTTCCCTTATCTCACCTCAGACTCTCCCACTCAGACCCTGCTGTGCCTCCAGTCCATTGTGTCGTTGTCTTTAATAGTTGATATATTCCTAAATATGTACTTACAACCTGCTATTTAAAAGGCATAAAATAGTGGAGAGATGGAAGGCAGGAGAGAGAGAGAGAGAGAGAGAGTTCTTTCTGACCTCACATGGAACCATGTTTATCCATGACAAAGGACACCTTGGCCACCCACATATGCAAAATTTGGACCCATATATGTGGTCCAAATACCCACAGAAGAAGGTGTGATGTAGTCACTTCTGTAGTGTGCAAGGAAGCTAGGAATTAGAGTCTTGAGCAGAAAAGTATTAGTAATGTTACCTGTGTGCATATTGTCTCAGAGTGGCCTACTTGGAATTTAAAATATTTACTTATATTTTTATCAATTATTGTACATTCAGGTGCACATAGAGGCCAGAAAATGTCATCAGATCCCTTTTAACTGGGATTATAGGCTGATGAGAGCCACCTCACCTGATTACTAGGACTGAACTCTGGTCCTCCAGAAGAGCAGCTAGAACTGGTACCCATCAAGGTACTTTTTTCAGCCATGTTACAATTGTCTTTTGAAAGCATTACCATTATCTTTTATTCCTGAAAATGTTGTGTCTCAGAAAAGTAATCTACTTAGTTTGTAGTTTTACATACACATAGACATTTTGGCTTCAAGACCAACATTTCAAGACAAAATGGTTTAATTGGATTTGACTGAAATGATGAGCTTGGTGTGATGGTGATTATTTTGTTTGAATTCTGTTAGCTCCCATAAACCAACAGAACCTTAGACCTCTTACACTCTCTCATACGATTTTTATTTGTTGTGCTCAAATCCCTCATGATACTGAAAATTATTTCTAGAGGACAATGTTGTTAGGTTTATTATCTATTTATTATACCTTCCATTTATCTACTCACATGGCTATTGTAGAAACCTTCAAAGTCTGTCCAATGCTCCATAAGACATGTGTGTACCTGGCATAGTTCAAGTAGCATATTGGTCTCTAGGTTTATCCACTCTTCCACAGCTGTGGCTCTCAACCTTCCTAATTCTGCAACCATTTAATAGAGTTCCTCATGTTGTTGTAACCTCAACCTTAAAGTTATTTTCATTGATACTTCATAACCTTAATTTTAGTACTGTTATAAATCATATTGTAAATATTTTTGGATATAGACATTTGCCAAAGGTGTCACCACACACATGTTGAGAACCACTGTTCTGTATTATGGGTAAAAATACAATTTTTTACTGTTCTAAGACTAAACAATAGGCCACTGGGTATGAGTATATTATGTATACCCATGTAATATATGTTTATCATTCACCTTCATCTCAACTGTTCCTAAATTTATAGATACTTCTACAGATTCCTCATGTGTTTCCTTGGTTATGCAATGGTGAACTGAAAATGTATATATCCCTTTCACATACTGATTCCATCCCCTGTGGATATGTGTGTGTGTGGTGAGATTGCTGGATCATGTCTTTTCTGTGCCTTACCATGCTCTTGTCTTAAAAGTCCATAACAGTTACAAGTAATTAATTCAATTGCTACGGCATAGTATTATTTAATTTACATAAAAGGATAAGAATGTGCCTGGAGCATAGTAACTCTCAATAGATGGCAATCATCATTATTATAACTAGAAAATGAACAAATACCACCCGCATTTGTCTTCTACCCACCACCTTTTGAAACATTATGATTTGGAGAACTTTTTTCAGCTGCACTACATGAAAACTTGGTTGACTATAAAATTTTCCATCTCTCTATGGAAATCGGATAGTTTTATTGTAAATATCTAATATGAAAACCACAGCCTGAATTCATACTACAGAAATACTAAGGAATACTAATGAGATTAAGAACCATTGTCATGCATGTTTATTTTTGAGGAGACTATACTATGTGTTTTGACAGAATGTGTGGTTTGAGCTTTCTTACTTGGTCATCCCCCACATCTTACAGTAAGTCACTGGGACTGAACTAGCATTCTAAGGACAATCATCCAATACTATTGGAAATTAAGTTTACTCTCCCTGAAAAACCTCTCTGGTCTGGTCAGATGTTCAAATACTGTTGTTGTTGTTTTGTTTTTTTGTTTTTTTGTTTGTTTGTTTGTTTGTTTGGTTTTTTTCATTTAAAATGATTTTTTTTATTATTATTAGATATTTTCTTTCTTTAAATTTCAAATGCTATCTCGAAAGTTCCCTATACCTTCCTCCCATCCTGCTCCCCTACCTGCCCACTCCCACTTCTTGGCCCTGGCATTCCCCTGTACTGGGGCATATAAATTTTGCAAGACCAAGGGGCCTCTCTTCCCAATGATGGCCCACTAGGCCATCTTCTGCTACATATGCAGCTAGAGACATGAGCTCTGGGGGTACTGGTTAGTTCATATTGTTGTTCCATCTAAAGGGTTGTAAACCCCTTCAGCTCCTTGGGTACTTTCTCTAGCTCCGCCACTGGGGGCCCTATGTTCCATCCTATAGATGACTATGAGCATCCACTTCTGTGTTTGCCAGGCACTGGCATAGCCTCACTCGAGATAGTTCTATCATGGTCCTTTCAGCAAAATTTTGCTGGCATATGCAATAGTGTCTGGGTTTGGTGGCTGATTATGGGAAGGATCCCCAGGTCTCTGGATGGTCCATCCTTTCATCTTAGCTCCAATCTTTGTCTCTGTAACTCCTTTCCTGGGTGTTTTGTTCTCTATTCTAAGAAGGAATGAATTATCCATAATTGGGTCTTTGTTCTTCTTGATTTTCTTGTGTTTTGCAAATTATATCTTGGGTATTCTAAGTTTCTGGGTTAATATCCACTTATCAGTGAGTGCATATCAAATGACTTCTTTTGTAATTGGGTTACCTCACTAAGGATGATATCCTCCATATACATCCATTTGCCCAAGAATTTCATAAATTCATTGTTTTAATAGCTGAGTAGTACCCATTGTGTATATGTACCACATTTACTGTATCCATTCCTCTGTTGAGGGACATCTGGGTTCTTTCCAGGTTCTAGCTATTATAAATAAGACTGCTATGAACATAGTGGAGCATGTGTTCTTATTACCAGTTGGAACATCTTCTGGGTATACGCCCAATAGAGGTATTGCTGGATCTTCCAGTAGTACTATGTCCAATTTTCTGAGGAACCACAAGACTGATTTCCAGACTGGTTTTACAAGCTTGCAATCCCACCAGCAATGGAGGAGTGTTCCTCTTTCTCCACAGCCTCGCCAGCATCTGTTGTCATCTGAACGACCTCCACATAAAACCAGAGACACTGAAATTTATAGAGGAGAAAGCGGGGAAAACCCTTGAAGATATGGGCACAGGGAAAAAAATTTCTAAACAGAACAGCAATGGCTTGTGCTATAAGATCAAGAATTGACAAATGGCACCTTATAAAATTGCAAAGCTTCTGTAAGGCAAAAGACACTGTCAATAAGACAAAAAGGCCACCAACAAATTGGGAAAGGTTCTTTACCAATCCTAAATCTGATAGGGAACTAATATCCAATATATACAAAGAGCTCAAGAAGCTGGATTCCAGAAATTCAAATAACCCCATTAAAAATGGGGTACAGAGCTAAACAAAGAATTCTCAAGTGAGGAATACCAAATGTTAGAGAAGCACCTGAAAAAATGTTCAACATCCTTAATCATCAGGGAAATGCAAATTAAAACAACCTTGAGATTCCACCTCAATCCTGTCAGAATGGCTAAGATTAAATACTGCTTTATGTAGTAATTAGGGACAATTCTTGGCAGCTTTCTTTTGTCTCTGAATATTTTTTAAGCAAAGGCAAGGTCTAACTATCTTTCTTTCAGATTCTCTTTGTAAGATTGAATTCCGTTGAAAGATAAGGAGATTATTTTCCTTCAAAGAAAATTGCAGGCTCTATAGAGTTATGACAGTGTAAATGACAGTCATCTTTTGTGTTTTCTTTCTTTGTATGTTTTCCTGAAGATTAATGCTAGGTTTTGTGTAGTGACAGAAATGAACAGTGTGACTACAATACCAAAATTACAAAAGTGTCCATAGAATTGAAAAATGTGAGGTGGTGACATGCAAGGAAGTCCATAGAAAATCAAAGATTTAATGTTGTAAATCAGATCCAGAGCTCATTGCCATGGCTTTGAAGAGCAAATGCCCTAGGCAAAACCTACAACTCTTATGACAAGAATTTGGATTCCAACAGTCACACTAGAAGATGTGTATCTCTCACATGCAGGCTCAGAGGTAGGTGAGCCTAGTTAGATTGCTGTCTTTGAACTTAGCCATGAAAACATGAACCTCAGATTCAAGGAGAGATTACCTCAAAAGAATGGTATTATGTGATAAAGGACACCCACTGCCTTCATCTGGATTCTGATTATAAGCATAGAGTCATACACCTGCATGTACTTGTCCCCATATACTCCTAGACATACATATGTACACATATAAAAATAAATCTAAAAATAAAGATAAAACTTCCCAAAACATTGGGAAAAAGAGCATCCAACTTTAGGGTGCTCAAAGAACACCAAATTTTGATTTAAGAAATTCATAACTAGATTTATTATTCTTGTACTCTTCACAGACAGAAAAAGATGTCAAAATTCATATGAAACCACCAAAGACTTTTAGATAGCCAAAGCAATCTTAAGCAAACTGTTTCATGCTGGAGGGATTTTCATACCAGATTTCCAGCTACAATCCTGAATTATGCTAATGAAAGTAACATGGCATAGGCACAAAAACAGACATGTAGACCCAAGGACAAAAGGTAGACCCAAATATGAGTGCCTACAACTATAGGTATAAGATATACAACAAGGGGACCAAAAATGTACATTGAAGAAAACAAAAAGATAGAAAAACAAACTGCATTTTCAACAAATAGGTCTAGGATAACTAGATGTCCAAATGAAGAAGAATGAAATTAGACCCATATCTATCACCCTGAAAACTTACCTTCAAGTAGATGAAATACCTCAATGTAAGATCTGAAACACTGAGTCTTCTGGAAGAAACCATAGGCAGTTTCCTACATAGTATACATTTAGGAAACACCTTTTGGACTAGGACTCTATTTGTTCAGGCCCTAGGGGCAGCAATTGACAAGTGGGACCTCAAGAAACTAAAAAGCTTCTATCCACCAAAGGTAAGGATTATTTAAATCAAATTAGCAAAAGTTAACAGCAAAAAAATTTGAAAGCAATAAGAGAAAACTCACTTATAAATTATAAGGAAACTTTCATAAGATTACAAGTGGATTTTTTTTTCAACAAACAAATGGAAAACATAGATTGGTATGATAAAATTTTCCTATTTAAATTGTCAACTCTTAATACTGAACCTGATATCCATGTGTATTACCAATGACAGAAGGATAACGATATTCTTAGACTAAAATAAATACATAAATAAAAACGAAAGTAAACTGTTTATTAACTATAAATTCGGTTTGCTCTAGTTTCAGGAGATGCAAACAGACTTCTTCACAGTGAAATGTAAATGTGAAACAGCTACAGAGAGCATAAAGAAAGCAGGAAATCATTGGTCAAAAAGTATTACTGTGAAAACAGTAAAGAAAAAATTTGGTCATACTATATAAAGCAAAATTCAAAAGAATTAAAAAAATAGCTACATCTAAATATGTCACTCAATAGATGGAAACTAAGATATCTAAAAATCACAGTGATAGGAAAGAGGCCAAAGTATAGAGAAATTGCAAGTATGTGAAGTTAAGTAGTTATTAGATTTTAAAAGTATATATAAATACATCTTACATAGGTATTTACATAACTACAAAGGAAAAGTATAATAAACATTGCATAAAATCCAGGAATTCTGGGACATGTTTTTAACCCTAGCATGCATTAGGCAATGGCAATTGGATTGATTGCTCTGAGTCTCGGGTCAGACTGGTCTACATAAATACTTCCAAGCCGGCCAAAGCTACATCACAAGACTATCTTAAAGAAACCTTGCATAGATTGAAGACAAAAATAATTCAAAAATTATGAAAAAAGAAAAGAAATGGAAAAGAGGAAAGCAATGGAGAAGAGAGAAAATTATAAGAAAACAAAAAAAGACAAAACAGCCAAAATGAAGCAACAGCACATCTCTGCTTATGACACTAATGCAAATAAACGTCCTAAAACAAGATAGAGAGCAACTGAGTAACAAAGACCAAAGCCAACTCTGCACTATCTAAAAGAAACCCACTTGGTTTATTTTTCATTTGTTTAGGGGTTTTTTTTCCTGTGTTGTTGACTACAGGGCCTCACACTTGGTGACAGTCAGTATTCTAACACTCTGTCCATCAGTACCCCCCAAATTCAGTTTGAACTCAAAGAAAGGCATAGACTAGAACCTGAGTCACATAAAAGTCCACATGAGAAAGCAGCAGTAGCTATCCTTACTTCAGATAAGATAGATGCAGTTGAAACAGGTTCATAAGGGCAAAGTATTTTATTATGTAATAAAAGGATCAATTCAGCAGGAAAATATAAAAACTAAAAAAATATATTCATCTAATATTACTAGATGGAAATATATAAATAAACTTTTGCAGATCCAATAGAACAATAACAGTAACACAATAATAATAATACAAAATATTACACAATTTATAGTGATGAGTTTAAATTTTAGACACAAAGTCATAAAAAACTCACAGCTTGAACCATGTTAGATCAAACAAGTCTACCTAACACGTATATATACCAGACGTTACGTAATCGTAGTATATATTTTCTTCACATGCACACGGAGTGTTATTTAGGAAAGACTATGTTTTGCCATTAAAAAAAAGCATAACAACATTTAGAAGGCCAGAATTATACCACATTTTTTGTCTAGCTACAGTAGAATGAAGCTGAAAGCAGTCAGCAATAAATTAGAAAAACAACATGACAGAGACAAGGAAATAAACAATGAACCTAGATAATCACCATATTCAAGAGGAAATGAAGAGACAATTTAAAATATCTTGAATAGATGCAAAGACCTATAGTCAGACTTTATGGAGAGAGAGAGTCTAAATTGGAGATCTCCATGAAATCCTTCTACTAGGAGCTCAGGGAATCTGTCTTAGTCAGGGTTTCTATTCCTGCACAAACATCATGACCAAGAAGCAAGTTGGGGAGGAAAGGGTTTATTCAGCTTACACTTCCATACAGCTGTTCATCACCAAAGGAAGTCAGGACTGGAACTCAAACAGGTCAGGAAGCAGAAGCTGATGCAGAGGCCATGGAGGGATGTTCTTTACTGGCTTGCTTCCCCTGGCTTGCTCAGCCTACTCTCTTATAGAACCAAGACTACCAGCCCAGAGATGGTCCCACCCACAAGGGGCCTTTCCTCCTTGATCACAAATTGAGAAAATGCCTTACAGTTGGATCTCATGGAGGCATTTCCTCAACTGAAGCTCCTTTCTCTGTGATAACTCCAGCTGTGTCAAGTTGACACAAAACTAGCCAGTACAGAATCTTTTGAAAAAGTATGCAGAGAGATTGTAAGAGTCAGAGGGGATACAGAACACCAGAATGATTCACTTTGAATCAAATGCACCTGAGAAAGGTGGGCAAGAACTCACCGAGACTGAAGCAGCAAGCCCAGAGCCTGCCTGGGTCTTCACCAGGTCCTCTGCATGTGTATTATAGCTGTTATCTTAGGATTAGTTGTCTCTGACTCAGTTGCCTGCTCTTAGGACTCCTTTCCTCCTGTTGGGTTGCTGTGTTCACCTCTGACATGATAGTTTTTGCTTCATCTTATAATACTTTATTTTGTCATGTTTGGTTGTTAACTATTAGAAGCCTTTTCTTTTCTAATGAGAGGCAGAAAACAAGGGTATCAAGGAGGAAGGAGAGTTGGGGAGAATCTGGGAGGAGCAGTGAGAGGAAAACTATAATCAGGATGTATTGTATGAGAAAGGAGTCTATTTTCAATAAAAGAAGAAATATTTTGACTCAGAAAGAAATGAAACATGGGATATTCTAATGGCATTGATAATATGGAAGGCTAATGATAAGTAAATTTCTGTATTTCAAAGAAGTTACCAAATCAGAAAGATATCTTTACATCCCAATGATCTTCAAAGGGATAAACTAATGAGATTAGTGGAAGAAATAAAATAATAAAGTTAACTAAAATATAAACCAAATGCTGGAAAAGCTACATGGAAAATTTGGTCCAAAATTTGGGACTGTTTTTAAATTCAAACAGAATTTAGAAACTGGACTAAGACAAAAACAGGATACTAGTATAAAAAAAATCAGAAATGATGCAAAGGTTAAATAAATACTCTGGAAATTATCAAGTTTATGAAAATATAGTGATACTCATAAACTAAGTTATCTTCAAAATAGGTACATATATCTTCTAACATACAGCCTACCAAGAAAAAATTTCAATTGGACAATTAAGTAAGATTGGGCTAATAATTAAAATCTTCCCAAATTAATAATATGAGGATGAGATAGCATCACAGCTGAAGTATGCCAGGAAGTGACTAATACAAATACTCTTAAAATAAATAAATTCAGCAATACTGCAAAAATATCTGAGTTAAAAACCAGCATAAACTACAGGGACAGTTTCAAGACAGCCAGGTCTACACAGAGAAACAGTGTCTCAAAAAATGTGTGTGTGTGTGTGTCATATGTATATGTATATCTATTTGTATATGTATATGTATATGTATTTGTATATGTATATCTATTTGTATATGTATATCTATTTGTATATGTATATGTATATTTTTATGACATATACATATATGTCAATAAGTATACCAACCAATACACTTAAAGAGGACTGGGAGATATTTGTCTGTCTGTCTGACTGTCTGTCCATGTGTCTGTCTGTCTATCATCTATCTCTACCTTATCTCTATCAAAGTCCACTTTAAGTAAAGTCCATAGCATCAAGCTCTTTTTCCATAATCTAGTATGAGGAAAAGATTGACACTATCATTATCTCTATGCAACTTAGAATTTGATGCACTTAAAAGAGATAAGAAAAACAAACAAACAAACAAACAAACAAAACATTCAGTTTGAACAAATTGATGAGCCTATTTAAATTTCAGAATACAAACACATTGTATTGTTATACCATCTGTACCTATGTATAAGTGAGATTTTTAGTTACATTATCATTCTCAGTTAAGATACCATCTCAAAAGAAAAATAATTGGGAATAAATTTGGCCAAATAGGTAAAATTGATGTATGCTGTAAAATATAAAACATTAAAAGAAACTGAAGACATATTTATTATATATATATATATATATATATATATATATATATATATATAATAGCCTATATTTGTATGACAGAATAATAAATAAAATGTCAATTCTACTCAAAGTGATATACAAATTCAACATTATTTCTATTAAATACCATAACACATTTTCCCAGCAATACATAAAATAATACTAAAATTAATATGTAACCATATGATTCCAAATAAAGCAATTCCAAGGAAGATGAGTAAAGCTTGAGATATCAAGATTTCTGGTATTATGTTGTATTACAGATCCATAATAATCAAAGTGGCACTGCACTGGCCTAAACCCAGATTCAGTTCCCTATGGAATACATTACAGAAGCAAAAAGTAAACACAAGTATATATATTTGACTTACTTGTAAACACAGACAGCAGGAACACACAATAGGAATAGGGCTAGCTAGCTATCTCTTTAGTAAATTGTGTCCGGAAGGCTGAAGAAGTGACTCATTACTGAAGACTGCTTGCTGTACTTGTACTTGCAAAGGACCCAGCTCAGGTCCAAGTACTCACATTGTGTCTTATCATTAGCTATAACGTTAGTTACAAGGGATTCTGTGGCTTCTTCTGGTCCCACCTGGCACAAGGCATGCATGTGGTCCAAATACAACTATGCAGACAAAACACTCAGACACATAAAATATAACTTAAAAAAATGATGTCAAAAAACTCAACTTCTAGATGTACAGGTGAAGAAGTAATACTATTGAATTCTATCTTATGAAACCTACCAAATCAAAATTAAATAAAGATATATAGAAAAACTCTGAAAAAAAAACTCATAGAAGAGAACATGATCAGAAAACCCCTTGATGTTGGTCTTGGTACGTTTTTTAAAAAAAATTATGTTAAATCTCAAAAAACAAAAGCATGTTGGTCATGGTGGTACACACTGTTCATTCCAGCAGTTCAGAGGCAGAAATAAGCATATCTTTGTGAGTTCAAGGCCAGCCTGGTCTGCATAACAAGATCCAGGCCAACAGGGCCACTTAGTAAAACATACTATCAGAAAGAGGGGTTAGGGGGTCAAAGAAAAGAAGAAAGAGAGAAAAACTGGAAAAAGGAAAAAAAAAAAACTAAACAAATATAAACCAAACACTAAAGAGTTTCTATACAGTAAAGGTAACAACCAAACTGTATATGTATATCCTATGTGTATACAGATTATATATTCCATGTGTGCAGGAATATGTACACTCATTGGGTCAAAATGTTATCTATGGTTCTGAAAAGGAATAATCATTAGCACATGTGAGGAATGAAAATAGCTCAATACAAATAAAAATAAATTAATATAATAAGTAAACATGGAATCATTTCCAAATTATCTAAACATATACATTTCCAACACAGAAACAACCTGGAGAATTCATGAAAGTGTACCAACAGATATCTGAGATATACCAACAGATATCTGAGAAAGTATTTGGCATCACTAATCACTAGCAAAATACAACCCTAAACACCATTAGATAATGCCCTCCGTTATAGAATCTGTATTTTTTTTTTGAAGATATAACAGGCAACAAATATTGGTGAGAGTTGGAACATAACTCAGGGGAAGAACACTTGTCCATCATGGCCACAGCCTGAAGTCGACACCCAGCAAATGACATGAAAAAATTGGTGGGGGTTAGAGGGTAGACATCACATCCTAAGGTTGGATTGTCAGAGGTGCAAACTGTTGTGGTGAAATGGAAAATAGCTGTCTCTCCAAACCTTAAGATTACAACCACAATTAGAAACAGCATTGCCTCTTAGAAAACAAGACAGAGAAGGACAGAGTAATGTAAATGATGTCCTTCTCTGCCTACCACACACACCTGCATACACACATCTTTAGCCTCTAATTACAGTTTTTTGTATGTTTTGGAGTATACTTATGCTATAGATGGAATGTTGAGGTCATAGGACAGTTTTCAAGAGTCTATTGTCTCCCTCTACCATGTGGAATCTAATATGTGGGAAAGAACTCAGATCTTCAAGTTAGGGTGAAGGGTCCTTTGGCTGAGAGTATGTTATTTAGATGTATCTTAAGCTAAACAAAGGAACAACCCAAGTCAAATATCAAACACTTCAGTGTATCTCCCTTAAAGGGACATGGTCCCCTGATGGGAAATAGTTCAGTAAGGGGGGATATTAATTGTCCTGACTAATGGTAGAACGGCATCTTATTCAGACATGAATTCAATACTCAAGAGATCCAAATGAGAGGCAGGTAGTGTGGAAACTGACAGTGGTGGGAAAGGTCTTCATTCAATGTATCATCAATGTGTGGTCCGTGAAGATATTGAGACACTGGGTCCTGTTTCATCTTATGTGAAGAAGTGATAGGCAGGGAAGCAGTATGAGGAGGATAATCATGTGATTAGATTAGGAACACACTCATGGTATTGAGTTTAGGCCTCAATATATCTGCATATTGCCTTTGTGATTTTGGAAAAGGCCTTTTGCTTTTCCATTGTACTATTACATGGAGCTGATTAAGTAAAGAAGCATGGATCAGAGTGTTTAGGACATAAGAAATATTTCAAGGATTGTGATCATTACCATAGTTATCTAGTTACATTTTAAAATTAGTACTTTCACATAGCTATTGTATTTCTAATTGTGTCAAGAATTAAAAGGGATCTTAAAGTTTCAAAACAAACAAAAAATTAATTAATTAATTAATTAATGCTGCCATTTTCAAACGCATATCTCACTTTACCTTCTAGATACTGGCTAATCCAGTATCTATGGAAAGAGCTAAGAGAGAACACACTAACCACTCCGCAGCTGACACTGAAACCCAGCAGGTGTTCAGTTAACCCAGCGGGCCCTGGCCACTTCCCTCATCTCTGTCCCACTGACAGTAGTGTCTGTGATTTTCTCCAAATTAACCCACTTAATCCTCTACCAGAGATGCTTTCTGCATTTTTTCCTTGATTAAAATTTTCCATTTTCACACAAAATTGAAGTCAGGAATCACTTTCTTGCAAACAATCCATCTCCACACACCAGAGCATCTGTGTCTCTTAGGTCAGGGGTGCAAACCTTTGCATTTTCAGCTAAACAAGTGAATATATCCACAATTATATGCAATTTCTTTCCCATTAGAAGGGTTTTTCTTTTGACAACAGAGTCTGACATAAGGGAGACAGACAACAAATGTTTACCAAAATAAATGAATTAAAAGGTAGATGGTTGGAGGGAAGAAGGGAGGTAGAGGGGTAGGTCAAGAAAAGAGGGAAAGATGGATGGATATGCAGGGTGTGGGTAGGTGCATGCATGGACGGATGGCTAGATCGATGGACGAATGGATGCACAGATGTGTGAATGTTAAAAGGATGGAAGGAAGAATGGATTATGAGTGGGTGGGTGGATGGCTGGAGACAGTCAGATGACTAGAGAGAAGGATGAATGAATGGATTAGGTGGATGTATAGATACATAGATGGAAGACCATAGCAACTATTGAAAATAATTAGAGAAAGATATTTCAGATTAAGAAAAAGTAAACTTCTGAGCTTACTAGTGTAACACTGAACTTAGATTTGTGAATAGTACTTGCCTGTAATTTAGATCTAGCAGAGACATTGCCCAGTTCTCTTGTTGCTTCGATGTACCTGTACCCATGCTCCTCCCATGTCATTATAGGGCAAGTGTCAGGGAAGGACACTGGTGACCCTTTGAGCATTGCAGTTACTCCTGAAGGGTGAGAAGAGACAATCCCATCAGTCTGTGTCATACTTTTGTCTATACCATATCTCTGTCACTTTCCAGGAGCACACATGTCTTCAGTCCCTTTGCCTGATGCTTAGCAGGAGAACGTACACCTTTCATTTACTGCTTGTTTTGCTTAAGGTCACCTCTGATGTCCCTCTATCCCTCCAGTAGAATTAAAACATCTTGCCTTAAGACTGGGAAGCTTACGGGCTTGTTTGAAATGACAGCTGTATGGGAGTGGTCCAGAGTGCTTTCTATTGCCCCCTATGTATCACGTATTAAACTCCTGTTGCCCTGACCATTGTTGCTTCCCACTGAAGTCTGGTTTATTTACTTGAAAATCTGATTTGTTTCATTTTATTACTGTGTTTGCGAAGTAACTGATATCAGATTCAGAGGGAAAGAGCTGCCATTTACCAGCAGGCTGTGATGGCTTTGCCTCGGTCTGCAGGCCTGATTTTGAGGCCTCCTCTGCCCTGAGGCTCCCACAGAAATAAGATTACTGGCAATAACTGCTTCAACTGCTTTGAATAACAGACACAACTCAGAGAGCATAAAATTAGCATAAACACAGCACTGGTGTGTTCCCTCAGCGGATATGAGACAGGCAGTCTATGGAAAATTGACTGCAATGGGGTCAGACAATGTAGAAATCTGAAATATAGGAAATACCGCCTAAGAGATCAAAGGTATTACCACCTCTCTCCTCTTCTTTATCTTCCTCTCTCTATATTCATGCAGTTTTAATGATAACATGTTAGCAATGGTGAAATTAAAGATGCAAAATCACACAGCCCCCTAAAATGTCTGCATATTCTTTGCAGACAAATTATTATTAATCATTTCTCAGCATTTTAATCCTGAGGGTAGAAAAATAAACACATTTCCGCAGTCATTTGAAATTGATTTTTCTTTTTAGGGGTAATATTAGTTTGTGGATAGAGAGTTTTGCTTCAGAAAGGAGGTGAACAGCTGAAGCAGCACAGGGCTGTAGCTCGAAACAATTCTTCCCATATCTATTTATCAAATATTAAAATGGAATATGCTGCCGACAAATGCAATAAAGTCTAACATTACAGGGTAGAGAGTGACGCCAAGCATCCCAACAGGCAGATGGGAGCTATGATTTTGCTGTTTTAATAATATGTTGTCACATATGGAATACAATTTTCAATACGGCTGCATATAGATAGATCCAATTGCATGCATATGTATCCATACACACACACACACACACACACACACACACACACATATATATATATATAGATGGTGTGAGGTTGGCAACAATCCAAGTTAGCCTGCCAGAAAATGGAAATTCTTAGGGAATTCAGCATTTTCTGGTTTTATCACGGTTAGAGAAAAAAAAAATGTTCAAAGGTTTTCAAAATAACACTTCAAATTTAGATGATGGGAAAGGGTGCAAATGGTTAGAGACATCCCTCTCCCACAGGATCAGTTTGGTCTTTCCAGAATGTTCTGAGTGCATGTTTTTCATATATTCTCTCATATTTAGAATTTTTTATCTAATGCCCATCTGGGGACCCTTGCGTAAGTGGTGTTCACCGTTATGCTTTTGTGTTTGCTGTTGTGCCTCATATTTAGTGAGCATTCAGTAGACATTTACTGAATGCACAAATTAAGGAAGACTTAATAACACAGGGGAAAAAGAAACATAGTAGCTATTGTGGTGATTTGAACAAGAATGGACCTCATAGGCTCCTTTACTTCCATGTTCGGTTCCCAGTTGTCAAACAACTTAGAAAGTATTAGGAAGTGTGATTCTATAGGAGAAGGTGTGTCACTGGGGTTGCCTTTGAAGTTTCAAAGCCCAGGGCAGGCTCAGTCTTGTTCATCCTGTCTCCTGCCTAAGGATAAGGATGTAAGTAAGCTCTCAGCTATTGCTCCAGTACCATGTCTGTTGGTAGCCATGCTTTCAACCATGAAGACCATGGATTAACCCTTCTAAAACTGTTAGGAAGACCCTAGCTAGATATTTTCTCTTAAAAGTTGCCTTGGTCATTGTCAGGTTTATATATCCTCTGCCCGGGGGTGGCACTATTAGAAGGAGTGGCCCTGTTGGAATAGGTGTGGCCTTGTTGAAGTAGGTGTGTCACTGTGGAAGTGGGCTTTAAGACCCTCTTCCTAGCTGCCTGGAAGTCAGTATTCTAATAGTAGTCTTCAGATGAAGATGGAGAACTCTCAGCTCTTCCTGCACCATACCTGCCTGGATGCTGCCATGCTCCCACCTTGATGATAATGGACTGAATCTCTGAATCTGTAAGCCAGCCCCAGTTAAATGTTGTTCTTTTTTTGGGGGGGGGGGGGCTTTGTCTCCTTGCTCAACATCCCTCCAGTAAGGGCCTGTGTGATTATGGCTGTACAATGGTTAATTTACTTGTCATTGCAGTCAAACACCTGAGAAGAATCAGCCTAAAGAAGGAATATTCTGTTTTGACGCCAAATTCAAGGGGTATAGCCTATCACAGTGGGGAAGGCAGGATGGTAGGAATAGGCAGCCACATATCCATATCCTCACTGGCAAGGACACATCAGGAAGGGGCTAGAACTAGGACCAGGTTGCAAGCCTGCAAGCCATTTGGTAGCAATTATACATCTGTATGACTTTAAGTTTTATAAACAAGAATCATTTACATAACTCCTACTTTTCTACTCACAGACTTGTTTAAAAAAATGACAAAACTATTTTTAAGGGAGAACAAGGTCAGAGAGATAGATCAGCAGTTAAGAATAATGTCTGTTTATTCAGAGGACCTGGGTTTGTTTTTTTTTTTTTAATTTTTTTATTAGACCACTCCCACTTCTTGGCCCTGGCGTTCCCCTGTATTGGGGCATATAAAGATTGCAATACCAAGGGGCCTCTCTTCCCAGTGATGGCCAACTAGGCCATCTTCTGCTACATATGGAGCTAGAGACACGAGCTCTGGGGGTTCTGGTTAGTTCATATTGTTGTTCCTCTTATAAGGTTGCAGACCCCTTCAGCTCCTGGGGTTCTATCTCTAGCTTCTCCATTGTGGGCCCTGTGTTCCATCATATAGATGGCTGTGAGCATCCACTTCTGTATTTGCCAGGCACTGGCATAGCCTCATACGAGACAGCTATATCAGGGTCAGCAAACTCTTGCTGTCCTATGCAATAGTGTCTGAGTTTGGTGACTGATTATGGGATGGATCCCCCGGTGGGGTAGTCTCTGGATGGTCCATACTTTCATCTTAGCTCCAAACTTTGTCTCTGTAACTCCTTTCATGGGTATTTTGTTTCCTATTCAAAGGAGGAATGAAGTATCCACACGCTGGTCTTCCTTCTTGATTTTCTTGTGTTTTGCAAATTGTATCTTGGGTATTCTAAGTTTCTGGGCTAATATCTGTTTATCAGTGTGCGCATATCCAATGACTTCTTTTGTGATTGGGTTACCTCACTAAGGATGATATCCTCCAGATACATCCATTTGCCCAAGAATTTCATAAATTCAATTTTTTAATAGCAGAATAGTACTCCATTGTGCAACTGTACCACATTTTCTGTATCCATTCCTTTGTTGAGGGACCTCTGGGTTATTTCCAGCTTCTGGCTATTATGAATAAGGCTGCTATGAACATAGTGGAACATGTGTCCTTTTTACCAGTTGGAACATCTTCTGGGTATATGTCCAAGAGAGATATTGCTGGATCCTCTGGTAGTACTATGTCCAACTTCCTAAATGTTGTTCTCATAAGAGTTGCCTTGGTCATGGTGTTTGTTCACAGTGGTAAAACCCTAACTGACAGTTATAGTATCTTTTCACAGCTATAGAACAGTGACTAACTATACAGGTCATATAAGTTCTAATGACACTTCTTATGATAGTGTTATCAGCTTTGACTATAAAATTATGGCAAAATTGGGAATGTATATCCATAGTAGATTGCATGCCTAACATGCATAAGACCTCTAGTTGAAAAAAACAAAGAAGATAAAAGACACACAAAAATTAATGTCATAGACACATATACCTTTGGAGTCTCAAAAAAAATCTGTCTTTGAAGTGAACAAAATTGGGTACAAAATAAAAACCTACATTTTAAAGAAACATTTGTAAACTGTTTGCTGCAGAATAATCACAAAGAATTCTAATGTTATAACATGCCATTAACATGTGACAATCTTTCACTTGACATTTTAAAGACAGTTAAAATTTCAATATTAGATAAATACATACAATGATACTGGGACTAAGGACTTATATAAAGCAGTCGATATCTTGTTTAATGTAGCTATTCAATTTTCCATCTACAATATTTAGATACATCTAAATATTGTATCAGGTGTTTGCTCCACAGATGAATGGACAAATTGAAAGTTATATTTCTTTTATCCATTCATTCGTAACCTTGGAGAAAAACTCAATTCATCACATACCAAGTAAATTTTAATGTCAAGGGAGTATTGCTTTCTCTGATCTCATAATGATTTTCATCTAAATAACATAATAAAAGGAAAATAATTGCTATTTTGAACACAGCTTGCCTCCCAAGATTAGTTATATCAAGCTGTGGTCACCATATTTTATGCTGCTTTTATTTTTAAATCCTTGAATATGAGCCACTCATTATGAGCCTGTACTTTTCTATTACCTAAAGTGTTCTAAATTCAGCTCTAAATTATAAATTAATTTCATAAAAATTAGCATACTGATACAAACACACAGAGACAAGAAGACATAATACAGAGAGAGGTTCCCCCCTAATAAAAGACATTGAAAGTCCAAAGGTTCTTCTGCACAAGAGTGTGCCCTAGAAGTGGAACATAGAGAGAGCCAACAGACACTGGCAGATCTGTACATATATAGAGCAGATCTGTTCAGAAGGGTTACTTTATGTAGAAGAATGCATTGAGTGTAAAAAATGACACAGTTGCTCACATTACTAGGCCTTATGGTCTTTCCCACCTTATGTTTTACATTCCTATTTACTATTTTTGGGAAAACTCTTCTCTGAAATCCTTCAGTGAATGATACCCTGCCAATCATATATACGTAAGTTATCCTGAACATTCACATTGTAGATTTCACCAGGTAGGATAATCAGATTCTACAATCATGATTTTGAGTTCGAAAAATTCTAATTCTAGTTCAATTTCTATTATTATTATAAACTAAGTATAAACAATAAAAATATAGGCTGCTGTTTTCTTAAAGTGAATATAGCATTAAAAGTCTCTTTGCTATTAAAATGGATGTATCAGGTAAGGATGAGTGCAAATCCAACCCCCAAAGACAATGACAACACATTCATTTTTAACATTTTCACCTGAGAGAGGTTTAGACATAAACAATCCCAGCTGGAGAAAGCACCGTATCTCTTTATAGTCCCTGCTCTTTATATAGTCTTTAGAATGCAGCTCTCCACCCCCTGATCACAAGATAGATATTTCAGCTTCAGGCATGGTATCTGTATCTTGAAGAAGGAATAAATTCCAGGCCATGAGCTTTCCCCCATTCCTGGCTCTCTGGGGTCACCACCCTATGGCATCTGCCCCTATCAAACTTGTCTGCACAGTGACTCTATGCCAATATCAAGTTGCAAATATACCTGAAAAACTAAAACATCAAATTGGTCATAGTGTCTGTGTGGACAGAGTAGGAAAAGGGAGACTATACCGAAAGTTGGCTGAAAGATGCTTTAGGTATTAGCCTACAGAATATACTTTAGATGATAAGTAACAAATCAATATACATAGGTTAGGTATTTTATACTTCAAGAGGACACTTGAGACACTTGCATGCACATGGACTTCTGATAGTTTTCTTACTTTTAGCTTCAGTTTCTCATCAGGTAATTCTGAATGCTTGATTAGATAGTATTCTGTGGCTTGCATATTATTAACTCACCAGGGTCTAGTAGCATATAGGGAACTGATTTTTTTTCACCATGGATAATTTACCAGTGTATGTGATTTTTGACTTGCTTCAGAAGATTTGGGGCACTTTATTCTTCAAGAGTCATCCTTGGTCTGTGTTCCCCTCAACTTGTGCCCCTGGGGCTCTATTCAAATTGTACACCAGTATTAGAGACTGGGGCTCTATTCAAATGGTACAGCAGTATTAGAGACTGGGGCTCTATTCAAATGGTACAGCAGTATTAGAGACTGGGGCTCTATTCAAATGGTACAGCAGTATTAGAGACTGGGACTCTATTCAAATGGTACAGTGGTATTAGAGGCTGGAGCTCTATTCAAACTGTACAGCAGTATTAGAGACTGGGGCTCTAATCAAATGGTACAGCAGTATTAGAGACTGGGGTTCTATTCAAATGGTACAGCAGTATTAGAAACTGGGCAGCATTTTCCACATAGAGAAGGCTGCCTCTAAAAATTCTCTGGACCATTCTTCTTCACTTTCTATACTGAGATATATGAAACATAACACTATCTAATTTCTTTAAATGAGATATCTTGCACAATCCATGGTATCCTTGAATGTTTGTTGGTGTGATGGGATTAGGCTTTCTCCTGCATTCCAGAGAATGCCAGGATCTGCCAGTCAGTCAAGAGTATAAGCATGTTAAGGTTTATTCTATATCCTATGTCAATAGTGTAATTAGAAGGGTCAATAGTGTGCTCTGGACCAGGCATAAGAATAGCAAAATGCCAGAGGATTTGAAGGTTTATTCTATGGACATGGTTAGGAAAGAGTAGGACCCCTTAGCATGGTTGCAAACAATGAATCTCTAAATAACCCTAAATTATCACTTTTAGTCTGCATACTTTTAGCATTTGTGGCTGGATATTTTTTTAAATGTCAAATAATCCAAATATGAATTGGCTTGATGCAGACCCACATGTCATCAATTATTTCTGGTGCTAATCATCCCACTAATATCACTGCACCTCATTCTAGAGTGTCATAGTCCATTCCCACTCTAAACTCAAAACATTGTTGTTCCTCTCATCCATGTATTTCCTACTAGTTTAGCAAACACAGGATTCTAACTTTATTTCTTGGTGCTGCAATAAAATACCTAACAAAAGCAATTTAGCGTAGAAAGGGTTTGTGTCAGATCACAAAATTCCAAAGTACAGTTTATTCCTTCCATAAAAAGAAGGCCAAGGTGGGAAGAAGTCAGAGTAGTTAGTCACATACAAAGTCAAGAGCAGACAGAAAGCAGTATTTCAGTATACAGAGTCTATTATCAGATGAGACAACTGTGCTTTTTATTCTTTTTAGAAACCAGTGTAGCAGCTTTTGGCTCTCTCTATAAGCCAGCTAGCAAGGAGGAAATTTCTGTTTTCTTTTAAGATGTTCTCAGTCAAAGGTATCTTGAACAATAGTGGCTTACTATATATTTATGGTATGTAACCAAGAACAATGTCAACAGTGCTATGATTGTCATGGAGTAGCTAACTGCTTTCTGATTGGATTTGCAGCTTGATCCACACAAAGGCATTTCATGCCTTTAGTCCTGGTCAAAAGCCCATGCATGAGGAGGTCAAGCAGAGATATAGTAAGCTATCCAAAAGCAGAAGGAGCACAGTGGGTATATATTACAGTTTTAACATAATGTTTATGAATATGTATGAATTAGGTGACGCTCTTAATGTAAGGTGAAGCCTTTTCTTTCCCAAATCATGGAATAACAGGTCTCCATGATAGAGGATATTTTCCTTTAGAAATACCTATAGTTTGGGAAGAGTCAAAATGACAGTGTAAATAATATTATAATATAGTCACAGTCTTTAGAGATGCACTAGTTCTATGGTTTATGATGCTGCAAATTCAAGGTCATTTAAGCACAGAAGGACATTCTGAGCATCAGGGGCCCAACCATCATGATACAGATGCAGGTTTGTGGTGACTTCCTATTTAGATCTCTTTTGTCATTTTCAAGTTCCCAAGGTAGATCTTATGACTGTACACCAACTAAGGCTTTCTTAGTTTTAATTATGTCTTGCTTTGAAAACTGAGACTTGTTATTAAGAATGGAATTAAGTATGAAAGCTCAGGTCAGGGTTTTGTAAGAGTCTGCCAGCCTGAACAGACAGCAGCAGTGCTTGGAGGTACAATAGCAATAACTACCCATGTGTGCACTCAGTTTTTATGTGTTTGTATATTAACTTATATACAACTTATATCATATATATGTTATATGTAACATATATATTATGTTATGTAACATTTATTATATATTTGTGTGTGTGATTGTATGTGTATCTGTGTATGTATATACTACACTTAACAATGATGGAATAAAAAAGATCCCCCATAGATTTATCTATATAGCAGAATGATCTAGATAGTCCCTTACTGGGGCTTTCTTTTGATCAAGTAAACAATCAAAATTCCCTATTCATCAGACTTCCCCATAGGCTCAAAATCATCCTTTGAGTTAGTTTTTTCACAATTTACCCAAGCAAGTAATTCCTAACATAAAGGTTTGCCAGTGAGTTTAGCACTGGGTCTTTTAGACCACAGGTTTAAACCTAGCATTGTCCCTAGAAGATATTTCATTGTGTATGTTGATTTTTTTCATTATTACAAAGGAAGCAACATGGCTATAGACTACAGAAATCTAGGAGGTAGACATTTGATACTGCTGAACATCTTACGATGCACAAAGAAGACAGCAGTTATAAAGAACAACCCAGCTAGAAGTGGATGAGAATATTGGGTTAGGTGAATTTAGGTGACTGCAGCCTGTGATTACTGTAGATGTTATTATCATTTTTGTTCCATTGCTTTCCACTACTTAAACTTAGGATAGCATATTTGTTTGCATGGGTTATTTTTTGTTGTTGTTTTATTTCTCCTATTCCTGTGAATAAGCCCTGGAAAGATTCAGTTTGTTCTGTCTTTCAACTGTAAGAGTTAAGTGCCTGCTTCTATGTTGTCAGGCATGTGTTCTACATTCCATTCGTATGTTCTTATTTCTGATTTGTTAGTTTCAGCTTTCGATTATTTGTTTTCAGAAGGGCTCAATGCTCCTAGCAATATTTTTTCACTTCTATTGCATCTCTATTTCTTTCTCAGCATTTTCTAAACACCTGATGCATTATACCATGTGGGTTTCTTCACTAGCATGTCAACCTAATTTCCTAAGGTGAAACATTTTACAGGTGCACAGCTGCCCCATTCTGGGTTGTTGTCTTAGTTCATGTTCTACTGATGTGAGGAGACACCATGATCATGGCAACCCTTATAAAATAAAACACACAATTGGGGCTTGCCTACAGTGTCAGAGATTTAGTCCATTAACCTTATGGTGGGGAGCATGATGATATGAAGAATGACATGCTAGGTTAGAGATCTACATACTTACCCAAAGGCAGCAGGAAGAGCAAGAATAACTGGGTATGGCTTGGACTTCTGAAACCACAAAGTCCACTTCTGTGGCATATTTCCTCCTTGCAAATAGTGCCACTCCATACTGATCAGGTGTACTTGCTGGTTTTGTGTCAACTTGACACAGCTGGAATTATCACAGAGAATGGAGCTTCTCTTGAGGAAATGCTTCCATGAGATCCAGCTGTAAGGCATTTTCTTGATTAGTGATCAAGGGTGGGAGGGCCTGTTGTGGGTGGTGCCATCCCTGGGCTGGTAGTCCTGGGTGCTATAAGAAAGCAAGCTGAGCAAGTCAGGGGAAGCAATCCAGTAAGCAGCATCCCTCCATGGCTTCTTCGTCAGCTCCTGCCTCCAGGTTCCTACTCTGTGTGAATTCCAGTCCTGATTTCCTTTGGTGATAACAGCAATGTGGAAGTGGAAACTGAGTAAACCCTTTCCTCTGCAACTTGCTTCTCGGTCATAATGTTTTGTGCAGGAATAGAAACCCTGACTATGACACTAGGCATTCAAATGTATGAGCCCATGAGGCCATTCTTACCTAAACCACCACAATTGTCCATTCTTCCATGAATGACTGACAACTTGGTGTCTGCTGAGTGCTGGGGAGTGGTGGATAGCTTCAGAATGCTATATACACATCTGTTTCTCAGATTTCTGATCTGACTGTTGACAGTCAGCTTCCCCAAGAAGAGAAATCAGATGATTCAAATGAAGGATTGTATATAAGATGAATATCTATATAAAGCAGGAACAGAGCAGGAATAGTCAGGGAAAAATCCGACACTAGCAGAGGCATATTTTTAGCATTGGTTTCAAGCAATTTACAGAGTGCTTGGAAACTCTAATGTGCTATGGAGTTTACCAAACTGAGACAAAAGTGTAGTCCTTTGTTTGGCTAAATCCATTTGTCATTGGGACCAGGGTGCAGCTCTAGTTAATGATGTGCAGTTCCTGGAGACACAGCAAGGACATCACTGATGTAAACAGTATGCCTTTAGGAAGGGTGGGGTATTCCCCTAGCTGTACCACACAGCATTCTTTATAGTAGATAGCCACTGTATCTGTGTGTGATGCTAAATAGGCATGCTTTCTGCAGTTGTGGTAGGGAAGGCAGCAAAAGGGGAAGGTGAGGTATCAACAGGAGGTTTCCTTATAAATAGGCAGAGCAAATGAAGGGGCAAAAGTCTCTGGGAGTAGAAACTTGCTGCAAGCTGTGAAGTGATTGCTATTTCCTGATATGGAAGCTACAAATTCTGTCACCCCTGTGACACAGGTGACAAAAAAAGAATAGCTAAAAGATATATAATGAATATATACTGTATGTATATATATATATATATATATATATATATATATATATATATATATATA